>JAZBGW010002602.1:0-10196 GCA_037464815.1 Mylabris variabilis | reverse complement strand
TTAATTAAATGTTAATTTAGATTTTTGTCATTTTAACAATTCTATTTGTCCAAGTACGGCAACCGTGTACAAATGCCGCCATGTTGGTTCTAAAATTAGCTTTTTCTCTCTAACACATAGGCCCATAGGGTTGCGGTACTGTATGTATTTAGTGACTGTAAATAATAAACGCTTTGTCTAAGGTAGAGTTTACACTATACAAGCTGCACCACGGTATTTAATCTCGCAGATGGCTGGTTTTTTTTGGTTACGTAGTATCGTAGCTTAGTTCAGCCACATGAAAAATACATTAGTATTCTTTCACTCCTGTATTTCTATTTTACCTCCCTGTCTTTCATTCTTATCTTTTTCCCCTTCGCGCCTATCTTTCTTTATTTTCTATCTCTATTTACCCCCCCATCTATCGATTTTCTTCATTAATTAAGATTTAAACTAAATGTTTTCACTTTTATTTACATTCTTTAATAATTTTTTTCAAAAAAGAAAATTATAATAAAGAAAAACTTCCAACATAACCCCAAATAATAAAGTGATGCAATAGGTAAACAAACAGCGTTGCCAAGTGAACGGATTTTTCTTTACAATTACCGACAGATGGTTGGTTTCTTGATTTTTAAATTTAAAAAATATCTATAGTATACTAATACTACACAAACATTATTATTACTTCCATATCACTTATTAATTTAATTTTTTTTGTTTTAATTAAATGTTAATTTAGATTTTGTCATTTTAACAATTATATTTATCCAAGTACGGCAGCAATGCACAAATGCCGCCATGTTGGTTCTAAAATTTGCTTACTCTATCTAACACATGAGACCATACAATTGCGGTAACGTATGTATTTAGGAACTATATTTTCTTGGCGAACGATTTTCATCATATCTACAAAAATTAATTAATAATTATCAATAATAATCATCATGGAAGTAATTATTTTTAATAATTTATCTATCAAAATACACATACAAAACATGTCTATTTGTAGCTCTTCTTGTTATTATTAAAAAAAAAAACAAATGAAACAAATTTACACGCTAATTGTTCGGAATATATTAAAACCACTCTCTGCTGTACTAATTATCACACCTGGCAATTGTGGATGCCAATGTAATTCTTTTATATTATTCTGTCCTTGATGGATGAACAATAATTGCGGTGGAATCCCCTAAATTAAACCAATTATATGAACAATTTAAAAAAAACAAAAACAATGTATAAACTTACTTCAATTTCATTATCATTATTCTGTTGTATTTCTGTATCTTTTTCAACAGATAGATCCCATAAGGCTATTTGATTATCACTACCGCCGGATGCAAAAATTGCCGAATCAGTTGGATGCCATTCAACTGTTGTTATCGGTTCTGTATGATGTTTAAATGTTGCAACTGGCGTTTTAGTTTGAAAACGCCTCAAATCCCATATATGTAAATAACCATCATCACCACCACTTATAATAAACGGTTCATTATCATTCCAATTAATAACATTAATATCTAATTCGTGGGCATTCTCATTCGTTAACATATTGGCTTTTGTTGGATTAGCACGTATATCCCATATACGTATACTACGATCAACTGAACATGATGCTAATACATTACATTCATTCGGTGACCATTGTAAATCTTCAACAGAATCACTATGACCAATCAATGGACGTTGATCAATTTGCCATTTTGTTAAATTGTCCATTGGACGCCATATATGGATATCATGACGACAATCACCAGTTGCTAAAATACCACTTGTTGTTTTACACCAATCTAATGCAAAACCCTCCTTCTGATGTCCATTAAATGTAAATATTGGTTTAACTGAATTTGAACAATTCTCTTGATTATATCGTGATAATAATTGTTCATTATCAACAGCTTGTAATTGTTGTGTAATATCCCATATATTAACACGACCTAATTCACTCCATGACGCTACAATTACTTTACCATTCAATACGGTACTCTACAAATAATTTTTATAATTAAATTTGATGTTAATATTGTAATAAGAATTTACTCGAATCCGATTGACGCAGCCTTGATGTCGGATTAAAGCCCCATTCATTTTCGGTTCTTTTCCAATTCCATCATCATCATCATCGTCACTATCTGTATCGTCATCATCATCATCCTCACTTTTACTAGTTTGATGTAAATTCGATAATTTCATTACAATAATATTATTGCTATGTGTTTGTGATGCTTGTGTACCGGCTACTATATAAGCTGTTAATGGATATGTTTCTCTATTATCGCCTAAATTATCCGGTATTATATCAAAACTTAAACATGGAGCACCAGTTTGGGCTTGATGTAACATTCTATAAGCTGTTTGATCACAAACAAGTTCTTCACCTTCTTGTAACGGTTTACCAGGTAGATAGACTTCAGTTTTTTTATCATTCTTATCATCATTAGTATTTGTATTTTCATTATCATTATCATCATCATCATCATCATCATCTTCTTCTTCCATAATATTATTATCACTATCATTATCGCTTTCTTGTTCGGTTATATCCATCTCATTGTCGGACATTGTTTTTTTTTTGTTTAATTTATTAAAACGACAATAAATTAATTGAGGAGAATTTTTTTAATTTGATTTTAAAAAACAACACGTGAGATTAAAATTTCATGTATTTTGAAAGTAAGGTTATGTCATTTTATGTTGGTATATTTTCCCCTAAATGTTACTAGATTTTTGTGATGGCCTTAGAACTAATAGTCTATCAGCTGCCATTGTAAAGTAGTTCATTTGTAATTATACAATAATTATTAATTTTACTTAAAAATTTGATATATTGTCCAAATATTTTGATGATTCTATTTGAATTTAGCGAAATTTTCACCGACTTGGCTACAATTCAATTAGACACCGAAAAGCGATTATTATGTAACTTAAAATGTCTTTTATCTATAGTAGAGATGGGAATTGTTCTTCATTTTATTGAAGTAGTCACGTAGTTCAATTATTCTCGTTCACGGCATAGGCGTTTACAGGTATCCCGTACGTCGTGCATCCTTCTAAAAGGCAGCTAGGGGGTGAAATTCTAAGACGAAAAGCCCTGTACCGTCTTATCATCTGACACACAGATAATTAGCTATTAATTAACTCAAGTAGCCAATCAAGAACTCGTTATATCGACAAAAAGAGAGAATGAATGCGTCTTGATAGTCGGATGTGGGAAGCGGGCCAGTAAACAAGCTGCTGCGACAGCCGTTCAAACCAAGAGAGCACCTGATTATATACCTAGTTTAATTAATAACAAGATAATGTAATCTTAGAATTTTATTCTCTATCTTCCCTTTAGAAGGAATGCGTGAGTTACGGGACAGCCTGTATATACAACTAGACGTCGGAATTCTAAATTTGCCAGTGACTGTTGATTGTAAACAGTTGTCTCTAGTTTTACGCAATTAATATTTTTTAAAAAACAATTTCAAATTTTGAAATAAAAAGTTTTATTCCTTACAGAAAATCGTATGTTTTTCGAACAGTGTTAACTTGTAGTAGTTCATTTGAATTAGTTCGTTCACCGAGTACCCATCTCTAATCTGTAGTGTCTGTAACCACATCCAGAATTGGCGCGCATATTTCTAACCTCATTCAATAATGGTAATGTAATGAACGATAGTGGTGATTTATTTGATGATAATAATTCTGATAATTACGAAAATATCGATTTAAATCCGTATATTTATTACGATATTAATGAAATTTGTGAATTTACAATCTATAAATTACCAAAGAATCCAAATATTAAAATAATCGGTAACTATCAATATAAAAATTTTAAACATTACATCAAGAATTACCAAGAATTTCATGGACAATTAAATAGGGAAATTGAATTAGATTTAGAATTATTGGATAAATACCCAAATAATGGTGATTTAATTGAAATTTTTGGTATTTTAGAATTTCATCAACAACAACAACGGAAATTCCTTGTACGTTTTTACAATGAATTAAACTACAATCAAATAGAGAATTGTCGTGAATTTTTCGGAATTTTACGACAATTTCGCCAGAAATTCTGCAATACAGAATATTACAATCAAATCGACCACTATCGAAACGAATTGAAACAATTGAATTCACCATAGTTACTTTTAACGTCAACAGTTGGTGCACAAACAGTGTTTTTTTGCGGTTGGTAGTGGAATTTTTCTAGTACATTCTAACCTAAAAGTGAGCCGACTTTATTAACAAAAAAAAATGGTAAATATCGATTGTTGTCAATTATTGTTGTTTTAATTAATAATCTTTTGTTTCTAGGCACATACGATTCTTTTAGTACAACCCGGCGCCAATCCGGAGACACGCACCTATTCCGATTATGAATCAGTGAATGAATGTATGGAGGGTGTTTGTAAGATTTACGAGGAGCATTTGAAACGACGCAATCCAAATACACCGACAATCACTTATGATATATCGCAATTATTCGATTTCGTTGATCAATTATCGGATTTGAGTTGTTTAGTTTATCAAAAATCAACGAATACGTACGCTCCGTACAATAAAGATTGGATAAAAGAGAAGATTTATATTTTGTTACGACAAGCGGCTGGGCATACGGAATAATAATAATAATAATAATAACAAACACGAAAATGCAACGTTTTAGTTATTATCCATTTAATTTTAAGTTTGATTTTTGTATTAAGACACGTTTAAAATAAATAAATATTACATTCGTCAATATCACAATCGAGAAGCCAATGTTTTATACCTGTTTCAAATAATTCATTGCCACAAATATAAATTTGAACGTTATCAATTTTATCAGAAACAAATTGATTTAGATTAGAAAACTGTAATTTGTATCTATGTATTGTTTCATAATAATGTTTAGAATAATTCTCGTCATTGCCAAGATATATTTCACAATTAAAATTCCAATAACGATTGAATTCAATCAATTCATCTCTCAATAAAATTTCACAACAATTACGACAACAATAGAATAATTTCAATTGTTGTACACAATTTTCATCATCTAATAATTGTTTGATTATAGCGAAAATCGGTGCAATGCCTACACCTTGAGCAATGAAAATTTGATGCATTTTAGATGGATTTAATTGAAAATCACCACCGTACGGACCACGCCATAAAGTTGTATCGTTCATTAATTGTAACCGTTGTAGATATTTCGACATTTTACCATCGTTATATAAACGTACCAATACTGTAAATGTATATTTGTTATTTTCATCTAAAAAATACGGTATTGGTGTGTAAGCTCGTGTGAATTCTGTTTGGTTTTCGTCATTTTTTGATTTTAATAAGAAATATTGGCCCCATTTGTAGAATAAACCATTCGGCTTTTGTATTCTATCATCATCATCATCATTACAATATTGAAATCTATAAAAATATGTATTATTCGTATGTTGGATTCTTTCAATTAATTTAAATTTGTTATAAACAATTTGATCGATACAATTAATTTGTTGTTGTTGTTGTTGCGTTTTAATTGTTGGATTTGTTAAAAATTCATTATATCTACGTAATTGTTGTTCGTAAACATCTAAAATACATGGACTACAACCGGAATTACAACAATCTGAGTCGTTCGGCTTCAATGGAGGCTCCATAACCTCAAATTTAACCTAAACTACAATTAAAACTACCGATGTGCGTGTAAAATACATTAAATACAGTATGTATCAAAAATTTAATACGGCATTAAATACTCTATAAAACAGTATAATATACCCGTATTATACAAACACTATAAAATACCGTAAATTTTACACAAAACTACAAATTTTGTGTTTAAATAACCCACCGAGTGCGCTACATTCAGCCGATCTAACCTCACTAGACCAACTTAACCTCACATCTCAACCAACGATCAAAATGTAACTTTCTTGAAGAAAATCAAAGAAATATCGGCGAAAAATAAAGAATAAGAACATACAAAAAAAAAAACACACAGACAAAATGTTATCAACGTTAATCAAAAATTGTAAAAATTTCTTCTACAATCGCCCACCGTTCGTTATATTCCTATTATGTTTGATAACCTTAGCAATAACAACATTATCATTTGGTTTCTATGTTAAAACAACAGAGAATTTGATCAATACAGACGCCCAACGAGTATCTCATCAATTTTTTTAAATATATTTCAATTAATATAAATATTTATAAAACATTATTGTTTTTTATAGAATTGGTTGAGATTAGCTGAATATATGCGAACAACAGAAATCTGTTCCGATACGAAATTAATCGATACGAGTACGATTGAAGAGGCAAATTTTACAACATTTATAACAATTGATTTGGAACAATTACGGAAATTCAAACGTATACAAACTGTTTATTATCTGAAAGGTGAATTATCAACGATTAATTTGTTTTTTTTTTAATTGTCTGTTAATTTATAGATTGGCACCAGAGTTGTCCGGAAGATTTCGATACTTTTCCCACAATAATCATCGATTTTTATCCACCAACAACAATTAGAAATCGAACATTAGTTAACAGTAATGAGGTTGAGACGATTTGTGCATTAGTCCGAGGACCGAAACAGTATTTACCCAAATATTCAAAATCATTATGTAATTTTAATGGTAATCAATATGATAGCAGTAAATCGATGATATTTTCAAATATTATCAATAATCATTTTACGAAATGTTCGACAACAGAAAATTCTACAATAATTAAAACACGATTATTAATCAATGGTAATCATAATAGTGAGAATTTTGCTATTTATTTAAACGAGAATGATCGCATCCTCATTTTCAATCATTTAATTTATTGTACATTAATTTTATTCTTATTGATTTGTTTCATTTTAATTTATGCAATGTTACAAAAGTGGGAGGAGTGAGATTTTATGTTGTTGTTGTAATTTGTGTTGTTAGAAAACGTTAAAATAAAAGAACAAAAAGAATCCTTTATCATCGTATTTCCTTTAAATCCCGATAATTCATTGTTGTATATATAGAGAACAAAAAAAGTGGATGTCCTCAATTGAAAAACATTCGTTCATATCAACAATTCGCAAAATTTTTAATCAAAATGTTAAAATTCACAATTTTCACACTTTTAATCTCAACTTCATTCATTGATTTTGTTGTAAATTTTACAACAGAAGATCTAAATACCGATCTACGTTTCATTAAAATCTGCAATCGAACATCACCGGTCAGTTTAAGTAAGTTTCATTTACCAATTTATTTCAATTATTCAACAAAACAAATTAAAATTTAGGAACAATGAACGAAGTTCTAATCAATAAACAATTAGATAATAATCATCATGAAGTGTATTCGTTTAAATGTTTCCTGCATTGTTTATTCACAAAATACGGTTGGATGGATGAAGATGGTGGTTTTTTATTGCACGATATCAAACAAACCCTTGAAGAGAGCGATATTGAGGTGAAAAGTTTAGAATTTATTTTATATAAATGCACAGCCATCGATTCGATGAATCGTTGTGAACGTGCCTACAAATTTACGAAATGCTTCTGGGATATTATCAGTGAACAACAACCAAGTGATGATCAGTTATTCTATAATGTTGATGAACAAAATGACGGATTAATCTTTAAATAAACCTATTAATTATTGTAATTTCTAACAATTATAATAAAGTTTAATCAAAAATAATAAACGAATTTGAATTTCCCGCACATTTACATCATAATAGTTGAAGATGGCGCTGTATTTACAACTACAAAAGGAATCGAACTATATGGGGATAATAAAAGAGTGAATTTTTACAATTTTTGTATTATTCCTATAAAATCATTGTTTTACGGATAGTCGTTTACAATTTACTCGTTATCCTCCTCATCCTCATCATCCTGACTATTAATTTGGAAGTAACGTAATTCATAACTATCTTTACCTGATGCAACAACACGTAACCAATCGCGTAGATTGTTCTTTTTCAAATATTTCTTCGTCAAATATTTCAAATAACGTTTAGAGAATGGTATTTCTGAATTTAGAACAATCTTCGTTCCTTTATCTTTCGTTAATGTAACAGCATGTTGGCTAGCTTTACCACCACCAAAATTACCAGTTTTACCATTAATTTTGATTCTAGATTTCAAATATTGCTCCTATTTTAAAACAAAACGATTATTAAACAAATTATAAAAGTTAACTGAAAGTCTTACAAAATTGGGAATATCGACGATTCCATCTTCAACAGGATGGGTACAATCGATAACGAATCGTAAAGCGACCTTCTTCTTCTTCAAACCTTTACCGCGTAATTGTTGTCGTTTTGCTTGTGGTTTGATTATTGACGGCTTTGTGGCCGGTACTGCTGCTTTTGTCTGGAATCCACAACATATTTTTTACGATATAGTTGTGTTTCAACCAGACTTTTGATTTATAAAATTTCCATATTCAAAGAATTTGGAGACGAATGTAACGAAACAAAATCACCACCAATTCTTCTCTAATGGTAAGAAAACTTGTAAGAATTCCCAAAACAAAAATTCGATACAATCTAACATAACCTCAATATTACTAATCTTAAGATATCAAAATCATCTTGGGGTATTTTAATGATTTTTTTCATAATTATAACGGCATACAACGGGATTTAATTAGTTTCAATTGAATTGTATCAAATTTTTGTTAAATATTTAAATAAAAATCGAATTAAAAATCTTACCGTCACCATTTTATTCGCGCACGTTCCTCCAAGAAACCCGAAAAGACAAAAGAACGAGTAGATGTCGCCGTTTTCGGAAATTTTGAACAACAATGCCACGTTTATTCAATTATCTGTGGATTTATAGACTTAGTTATCAGTCTCCTAATATTGTTTCTCTTAGTGATCATTTCCTTATCAAGAAAGTAACCAATTGATTCATTTTGTCGTATACTATACTTAAAGAAAGTGTTATAGGTACAAATATTTTTTTTCATATTTTTTCTAGGATAAATTCTTCAATATTAAAACAGCTTATGTGGCAATGCAGCGCAGTATTTATCAGCATTGCCGCGCTCACATTATTATTGTTAGATTTACTGATATTTACAGTTCTCTAAATATTTTTTTAAGATAAAATAATTCGTACATGTGATAAGCTACCGACTTTCTTACTTTACGTATTAAATATATATATAAAATTCCTGTAGATGCAAATAATATTGATTTATTCTCAGTTCTGTTACTGTAAACTTTGGATTGTGAATTTGGCAACGCAGCTAGTGTGTTGGCGGTACTGTTGGTAAATACAAAATATCCCCAAAGTTGTCAATTGTCAAAAAATTGGCAGCAATACTCGTGCTTTTTTCAGAATCGGTGAAGTTTTTGTTGATAATTCAACTAATTTCGATTTTTATTGATAAAACATTATGGCTCAAAGTAAATTGAACGATTTGGCTGGAAAATTCGGTAAAGGTGGCCCACCTGGTTTAGGTTTAGGTTTGAAATTGTTGGTAGCCGGTGGTGTCGCCGCTTATGGAATCTCCCAATCTGTATATACCGGTATTTATTTTTATTTTAAATTAATATTTTTGATTGTTTTATTAATGAATTAAAATTTTAGTTGAAGGTGGTCATCGTGCAATAATGTTTAATCGTATTGGTGGCATTCAAAAAGAGATCTATACAGAAGGTATGCATTTCCGTATACCATGGTTCCAATATCCAATCATCTACGACATACGTTCAAGACCAAGGAAGATCTCCTCACCAACCGGTTCAAAAGATCTACAAATGGTTAATATATCATTGCGTGTTTTATCACGTCCTAATGCTATACAATTACCACAAGTTTATCGACAATTGGGCTTAGATTATGATGAAAAAGTCTTACCATCAATATGTAATGAAGTCTTAAAATCGGTTGTAGCTAAATTTAATGCAGCCCAATTGATTACACAACGTCAACAGGTTTCTATTACGTTTTATTTATTTTAATATTTCCATGATTAATTCTAAATTTTTTTAATAAAGGTATCATTATTGGTACGAAGAGAATTAGTGGAACGTGCCCAAGATTTCAATATAATCTTAGATGATGTCTCAATTACTGAATTATCATTTGGTAAAGAATATACAGCTGCTGTGGAAGCGAAACAAGTTGCACAACAGGAGGCACAACGGGCTGCATTTATCGTTGAACGTGCTAAACAAGAACGACAACAGAAAATTGTACAAGCTGAGGGTGAAGCTGAAGCTGCTAAAATGAT
>JAZBGW010002600.1:0-11104 GCA_037464815.1 Mylabris variabilis | reverse complement strand
TATTTCTAAGTGTTGGTGTTCATCATTTTCGATTGTAAAATCGCACAAAAAACGAACACTTTAGAACTATTTGTTAAAACTGTCGTTTTATTAATTTTTTTGCCGTTATCATGGTTTTTACATTTGACAAAAACACGCCCGTTTCATGGGCTTGTACCGCCCGGGTGCAAGACTGTCTTGCCTCCCTTTCGTTAATAAGTTAACATTGTTGAAGATTAAAGAACGAAATCATACATAGCAACAACACATATCGGCAAAATTAAGTATTGAAGCACCCATTGACTTTTTTCACTTTCGTCCCTCTTTTTTACTGTAGTCCCTCATTAAAAAGTCTAAAGTATCACTTTTAATTCCTAGAGACATAATATACATTATTTCCCTCGGGATATAATGAAAAATAATAGTACAACGAAGCTATAACGAGTCCTATTATTACGCAGCGAGCGAGTGTTGTAGTTATTCGAGGTAATAATAGGATCGAGGCTGGACTCCAGCCTCCCCTTAACGCTAACACTTCAAATAAACGTAAATGGTAGACGTATCGTGTGCGGAAAATTTGAATTTAAACGACGAGACTCGATGGACAAACAAAAATAAATTTGCAAATATGAATATAAAGCTTTTACATCAATTGATTATTATTGAAATTAATCGTTTGACGTATGTATCTTTCCTCCCCGCTTATACAATGTGTTTATTTTATAATAAATTGATATATTAACAATGAATACTTAGTTATAAATTACAACAGAAAAAAAATTGCAAAATATCAACGAGTTTCTAAGAAATACATCCGACGTAATCTCCGGCGACTTTATAAGAATTCCAAAATCAATTCTGCAAATGTACGATTTCAGCCATAAAAACGCTAACCTAAAAAAAAACACACACAATGAAATCGACTTTATCCTATATTCCATTATATCAAAGTCTCTATTGAGAGATTACAAAACAAATCTTTATTGATTTAATGTTATAATAATTGGGTCAAACCAGATATAATTCTATAAAGTTCAACATAATCATGTTATCCAATAGGAAAACATAAGAGTAACATTGTTTAATGAGAGAGAGAGAGAGAGAGTAGTTTTAAGACTCACAGACACCATTGCGTCTAAGCTTGAACGCTACTGGATGTCGGCACAAAAGGTCTTGTGTATCACACGGCCAGAAACTGCTTTTGCGAGTACTCGTGCTTGCAGGCCTCGGCTAACGCCTCGCCCTGCAACACTGCCTCGTACTCGCAAAAGTTTAGCTTCTGGCCTTGTGATACAAATAACTATTATTAAAAGCGCGAAATTACCACCAAAATTGGTAGTTTTTACGTAATTTTCAAACATGTTTATGACGAATGATCAATTTTTATTAACACATTGTGACTCAAATTTTAATTTTAATTTCGTAAACTGTAAAAATCGCTGTAATTTAAAAATTCGTCCATTGTCTTTGACTTCAATTGGACGAAAAATTCAATTTGTTCTCAATCAAAATTAGTGTTATCCGGGGGAAATCGTGTTGTAGGAGAGGATATCGCAAATTTTGCATAGTATTCTAAAAAAATCTGCTATCAGAATATCGTCTTTACGTAAAAAAGATTTGCAAATAACATAATTAGATCAAATAGAGTAAATACCATAAATTTCCATTATTTTCAAGTTGTTTTTTTTTTTGAAGTTATACCGATGTACTTCTTTCAGCGCGTTTTGTGTACAATTATGAGATTGAAATTTTAGAATGTAACTTAAGTTGCGCGCGTATTTAACGACAACAATAAGTGGTTGCTATGGAAACGTGTTTTGTGAGAAAAAAATGACGTTTTAACAAATGGTTGTTGCATTCTAGAAACATTTCCACCTGTTCTAGAATAAAATAGAGAAAAACAAAAAAATCTACAAGTCAATTTTTAGATGTTTTGCTCGTCTTTGAAAACTGCGACATTGCATAAAACGTTTGTCGACCAACTTCGACATGAGCTACGAGGTTCTAATTTTGCAAAAAATGGTCTCCAGCCCACAAATGTAATACTTGCTTCAAAACATTTTTTGACACTATGGACTAATAACAATACAAAGAGGCGAAGAATTGTGTCTTTTCAATATTTCACGCTCAACCAACGAGTGGACCTTTTTTAATCTTTTTTTTTGAGGTATAAAGCACGAACTTCATAGAAACAAATGTGTCAAATATAATACTTGATTTTAAATATTTTTTGACCCTATGGACTAATACCAACACATAGAGGTGAAGAACTGTGCCTTTTCAGTGTTTCGCGCTCAATCGATGCGTGGATTTTTTTTAAATCTTTTTTTTAAGTATAAAAGACGAAATCTTTGAAATATTTTTAGAATTTTGTCTAAGAATTGATCTGCATTTAAGAGAAAAACACCCTGTATAAGTGACACTTACTTATTTACGCCTTTATTCGGTTATTAACCAAAAATTCATTAGACTTTCATGAAATCAACTTATAAATTTCATTAGTATGTACACGTAACTATAATAAATCAATTCGGAATAGATAAAATCCAAGATTTTTTAAATTGAAAGTATGGTCAGACATAAACGAGTGTATACGTGACATATTTTTCAGTTTTTTTGGAAACAAGAAACACGTAGTGTCATATTTATTTGGGAATGTGAATCAGACCGATACACATATACAGGCTGTTTTTCTAAAAGTGGTCAATTCCCTCGAAAGTCGATTCGAAATATATTTCAAGGAATTGTAGGGGAAACCTATAGAGACCCTATTAGCAAAATTAGAGTCTCATAGCTTATTTAGAAGTTGGTCAAAATCATGATCGTTTTGGACAATGTCGCAATTTTCCAAAAATTAGTAAAACACGCAAAACGGCTAAGAAGGACTCGCAGATCCTCCCAGCAGTGATTTTTTTCGCGATCTCCATTGCAAAAATGCGAAACATTTCCACCTGCTCCAGAATAAAATGGAGAAAAACGAAAAAAATCAATGTTGTGAGGATTTTCGAGTTATTCTAAGTCGTTTTGCGTGTGTCGTTCGTTTTTGAAAATCGCGACATCGTCAGAAACAAGCGTTTTTGAGGAACTTACAAATAAGCTACAAGGTTCTACTTTTGCCAAAAAAATCTCTAGATAGCCTCCTATAAATCCTTGAATTTTTCAAATCGCTCGCCAAACTAATAGGAGTTTTATAAGAATGGACCGCTTTAAAAAAAATATCCTGTATGTTTACCTAGATAATAATCGATATGTTTAAAAAGAATTTTCAATTCGACTGTCTTTCATATATCCAATCAACATTACATACTAGGAATTTACAATATTGTTATTTTATCTATTTTAGATTAGTGTATTTTAATTGGAACACAATGATTCATAAAGAATGTAACATCAATTCTAACATTATCTATCTTTAATAACATGAATTTAACGCTCGATTTGTTTTGAATTCTTCTTCAGTTTTGTCCTCCTCCTCCTCCTTCACGTATTTTTCTATGCAAAATTGAAAATTTCTAATCTAGACAATAATCACAAGGCTATAACACAACTAGCTGTTTTTTGATTGATTCGATTAATTGCTTACGAATTTTTATTGAGTTTCTTCTTCCCCACCCGACATCTTGGCCATTTCAATTGAATTGGCCTCGACGACGACTTATACAGTCTCTTTCATGTAAGTAGGGCCCATTGGCAATAAATTCACTATATATGATTAGACTTAAATATTTTTTACAAGAACTTGAACGCCTAGAAGGTAAAAACGCCCTTCTATAGGATCAAAAATTTGTGAATATTGGAAGGGGTGACTGACGTGTTTTGAGAATCTAGGTCTGGGGATTATTTTCCCTAGTAGTCATAAATTTAAAAAGCAAGATGTATAATAAAATTGAAGAGCTGTAAAATTTTGTCAACCTGTATTATGCCTCAGAAGTAGCCCATTGAAAAATAAAACTAGTCCTTCAAACTTTATTACATCTTTCTTTGCTTTCTAAATTTATGACTCCTATGAAAAAGAATCCTCTGGCTTAGATTGTTAAAACAGGTTAGTCACGCCTTCCAATATTCACAAATTTCTGGTTTTTGCGCAATTTCCAAAAGTTGACGTTAATTGCTTTTATTTTCAAAAATTACAGAAGTGAACTATCACCGCCAAGAAATAGCCTAAGTGTTCCCCTTCAAATTTTTGTAAAAATTATTTGATTCTATGAAGAAATGAAAAAGTTATAGCGAATTTACTGCAATTAGCCATAGTTACACGAAAAACCCTGTATCTGTAGTCGCCCTTCAATTATTGAACTCTCGTTTTTGAAGAAGGAGTGCGATAATAAATTGTAATTTATAACTGAAGTTGGTGGTTGCTGAATCGACAAAATTCTGGGAAATACAAGATGACACCACATAACAGTGGATGTTGGTTGTTGTCGTTGTCGTAAATGAGGCTATTTTCGTATCGTGAAAACCACTTTCAATTACTTTAATTGTATGTTGTGGATGATTATTACATATCCATTTTGGACATGTTGATAGTCTCCCTCTACCTATATATTTATTTATTTTTATACACTTATACAGTAGAGGCGGCAGAAATAGAAACATTAGAAAAAAGTCGGTTCCGCCCATCTATACCACTTACATATTAGTTAGAAAGAGATACAGGGAAAGTAGGTGTTCTAAAAATAAGAAACTATTACCACCCATCCTTAGCCCTATGACCAAACAAAGGAATTTCTTTTGTAATTTCTAGTTTAAAAGACAACAATAACCAAATGTTGAGGATTTGGCATCTTTATCGCACGGTATCCTCTTTATTTCGTGGAATATCCCTTTGAAAATGCATCAGACAAAGAAGGGAGTCTATGTTAATAGCATAGTTGGGCGGAACCGATGTTCTTCCTATGTTTCTATTTCTGTCGCCTCTACTGTATATACATATTTTGTATGGAGTCTATACCGAAAATAAACTGAATGAGTTGTCTGAAATTTTTAACGTATTTAGTGTCAATTATTATATTTATTTTTGTCATTTGACATACAATTAAGCGACACGAAATAATTGCATTACGACAAAGAAACTTGAAATATACTCCATCTTTTTCTACTATAACAACTTTAATTGCTACTATACTTAAAAAATGTCACTTCACATGAGTTGGCAAGAGATTCTAGATTTACAGCAAAAGTAAATGTAATAGGTGAAGTTAAAACTAATTTTCGAATTCAGAGTCTTCTGTGAAAGTTAAATGTTGTAAAAGTAATGTACGTTCGTAGCATTTATGTTTATCGAGTTCCCTTATATACTTCAAAAAAGATATAAGAAGAAAAGCATGCTTTGATTGGGCGTAAAACGCTGATAAAGTGTAGTCTTTCGCCTATTGTTCTCCGTTTACGCCATAAAAAATACACAAAAAAGGCCCCTGATTAAGCGTGAAACAATGAAAAGGCACAGTTCTTCGCCTCTGTGTCGTGTTTTTAAACATCTTAGAGCAAGTATTACATTTGCAACATTTGTTTTTACGAAATTCGTGCTTTATTCCCCAAAAAAGATTTAAAAAAACAACTATTTGATCTAACGTGAAACACTGCAAAGACATAGTTCTTCGCCTCTATGTGTTGTTATCAATTTATAGTGTCAAAAAATGTCTTAAAGCAAGTATTACATTTGTTTCTACGAAGTTCGTCTTTTATACCTCAAAAAAAGAGAAAACCCACTCCCTGATGTAGCGTGAACACTGCATAGACACAGTTCTTCGCCTCTATGTATTGTTATCAACTCATAATGTCAAAAATTTCTCAAAACAAGTATTACATTTGCAACATTTGTTTCTATAAAGTTCACCCTTTATACCTCAAAAAAAAAAGCTTAAGAAAGATCCATTCATTGTTTGAGCATGAAACACTGAAAAGGCACAGTCATTCGCCTCCCTATTTGGATTGTTGTCTATAAAACCTGCTTACTATAAAGTTCTAGAGCGTTCATGTTAAGACTCTTGAATTTTTGTACCAAAATTACATCTGTATGAAACTTTTTTTTTTAAAAAAAAACATTATATCTTAACAAACCGATTTTCTGGTTTCCCCTAATTTATACCGGATATAATTAAAGTTACATACATAGTAAGTTTTTCAAGTATCGACTGTTGAGACTTTTTATGTAATAAATAAACCGACGCTGAATTAACAAAAGCATCGAGTGAAAAATTGGTAAATTATAGAAGAGGCGAACGACTAGTGCGTTTCAATTTTCCCTATTTTTAACGCATACAGTTTTGAAAAACAGGGGAAAAACAATACTATGAGAACATTCGAGTTTTTATGAATCATTTTACGTGTATGGTTGGTGAAAATAGTGACATTATAGGACAAAAACTCGTTTTTTATGAGCTATTATACAGATACTTTAAATATGATCCGCTCGGCATTAGAGCTAGTTATTTCAAAAAAATCAACCTGAATACGGGCTAATTATGCAGATTACAACAACGAAGATTATTCTTAAACTAGAAAACTGTGTAATTTTTTTATCTAAGCGAATTTGTAAAGGAACTTTTGGTTCGAATGTTGCCAATCAATAATCGCTAAACGTTCATATAAACTTCTCCAATTAACTCCATCAACAAAAGTTTATTTTATATTTATATACCTTGAGATTAGCCCAAATTGAAATAAATTTGATCGTTAAGGTTATAAAATGGACGCTATTTTTTGCTACTTATAATTATTTTAAAAGGACCTTCAAAACTGAACCGTCAACAAATTATTCAAGCAGTTTTTTTTCTAAAGAAAACAAAAATAACAAATCGCTTTTACTAACGTAATAGATTGCATGGAATATTTATTTACGTTTTTTTTGTGTTTCTTTCTGATTAACCCAAAATAGTTTTTCTGTAAATTAAAATAGAGAAAATTCGTATTTTTCATAAAGATTATGTGTGCGTATTATCGTTTTTTTTTCGATTCTTCTTGTGTGTTGTCTGTAAGAAAACTTCACTCAAAACTAAGCATACTTTAAAAGTTAGATTTGATCTTCAATTCCGGTACAAAAGCACGAACTGAACAAGACGACTAGCATACACAATGAAGTCTTAAGAATGGGCCAACAAGAAACGAACAGAGGAACGGAGAGGCAAAAAAAAACAACGAATAAAGAACACAAAACATACAAGAAATGAATAGGCGAAAGATAGAGGAGAAGACATTTAAAATCTCTGAGAGACGGATTAAGATGAAAACGACAATTCAAATAAAGGTAGGTACAAATGTTTTGTAAGAATTAAATACAATGCAGGAAAATTAGAAGACTTTCTTTTCAATAGTTTGTTGAAAATTAAGAAACTATTATAAAGGCGGAGAGATAGGCGGAATTGACCTAAAGGACAATGTCTATAAATCATCGAAAACATTACCATATAGATTAGAACAAATAAAGATGAAAGATAATGACGAATTTTTCTCATAGCCTTACTATTATCATTATACATACATGGGCGACTCGTCTACAAAAGTAATTAAGGGGAAGCTGGAATCCGGCATCTATTCGATGTCCGAAAAAATGACAATGTTTTTTTAATCACTGATTTCTCGTTTATTTTTTGAGATATTCAAACGCTGTAACCAGAGTTGAATTGAGCGTTTCACGGTGCATCAGAAGGAGTTTCAGATTTTGGAAAATTTTCACTAAATTCCAAAGTGCGGAAGAAAATGTCGGAGCATGTTAAAAAAAATTAAATCACGCAGTTTCTACAAAAAATAGCTTGTTTAAAAGCTTAATCATGAGCCGAGGGAGAGCACATGGTTTCCTAAAAATAACAATTTTGGAAAATCGAAACTTTTGGACTTTCTTGATTTTCCATCTGCCCTCCGCCAATGAATAAGCTTTCAAATGAGCTGCTGTACGATTTTTTATCTCAAAAGTTGTTTTTTGACATGCTCCGATATTTTCCTCTACACTTTAGAATTCAGTCAAAATTTTCCGAAATTGAAAACTCCTTTGGATGCACCGTGAAACGCCCAATTCAACGCTGGTTACGGCGTTTGAATATCTCAGAAAACAAGCGAGAAATCGAGCATTAAAAATGGTCACTTTTTTGGCCATCGAATAGAGGTCGGACTCCAGCTTCCCCTTAATTGGCGAGTGATTCGAAAAATATTTCAAGGATTTATAGGAGGGTGTCTAGAGAACATTGTAGCACAATAAGAACCTCGTAGCTCATTTTGAAGTTGGTTAAAAAACGGTTGTGATTTTCAAAAACGAATTATACACGTTAAAGGACTAAGAATGATCCGGGGATCCTTCCAATATTGATTTTTTTTTGCTTTTCTCCATTTTATACCGGAACGCGAGAAAATGTTTCGCGTTTGTCCTAGAATTCAATGGAGGAAAATAAAAAAAAATGTTGGGAGGGTTTTCGAATCGTTCTTAGTCCTTTTGCGTGTTTAGCTAGGTTTTCAAAATCATGACCTTTTTTTTCACCAACTTCCAAATGAGCTAATTTTGCTAAAATAACCTTTACCAACCCTACTGCAAAGCCTTGAAATATTTTTCTAATCACTCTCCAATTAATAGGGGTTTGAAACGAATCGTCTACTTTTAGAGCGACATAGCGGTATTTAAATATATGTCTCTTTGCCAGTACATAGTTCTTACAGCAACCCCTATTAATCGACAACAGATTTGACAAAGATTTCAAGGATTTGTGGGGTAACTGCTAAAGAACGTTTTAGCAAGATTAGAACCTCATAACTCATTTTGAAGTCTGTCAAAAAACGCTCGTGATTTTCAAAAAACGAATTATACACATTCAACGACTAAGAATGACTCGGGGGCTCCTTAAAACATTGGATTTTTTTTCTCTATTTTATTTCGTAGCGGGAGAAAATGTTTCCGTTTTTCCTAGAATGCAATGGGGAAAAACAAATGTTGGGAGGGTCTTCGAGTCATCCTTAGTCGTTTTGCGTGTTTAGTTAGTTATTGAAAGTCATGACCTTATCCAAAATAAGCGTTTTTTCACCGACTTTCAAATAAGCTACGAGGTTCTAGTTTTGCTAAAATGATCTCTAGACACTCTCCTATATTTCCTTGAAATATTTTTCGAATCAGTCGCCAATTAATTACGAATCGTCTACTTTTAGAGCAACATTGTGCTAAATTCCTTTCTTAAATTATCAATTTGCATCGAATTTTAGTATTTAATTAAATAATTAGTGCTTTTGTGGACGATTTAGAGAAACTTTTCTATATGAAGAGGAACTGTCATGTCGGTTTTAATTGATTTTCGAGCTAAATTCTTGACGTTTAGCCAACATTTTAAGATATTGTTTTTTTATTGTAAATCATCAATATTGCCGTCATTTTTCCTACTATACAGATTTGGCAATAGTACTGAAAACATTAAAACACATATCCTCAAATTCTTTAGTCTCTTTCTAGCTCATTAAAGAAATTATGAGTGAATATAGCAGATATATTTTCCATTGTTTTCAGTTTTATGAAGAACTCTATCTACAATATCGGACACTAGTTATAAGATAATTATCATATAATTAAACTATCAACAAAAATAATTTTAATCATTATTAATTAAGAGATATTTAGCCTAATCACCGCTAAACAACTAGAAAAAGGTTAGAATCGTATGTAGGATCCGAACCCACGATCTTTGATTTTTTAGGAGCCTAGTAGCTCAGATGGTCAGAGTAGTCGTGGGTTCGGATCCCACCCAAGATTCTAAACTTTTCTTAGTTGTTTCGCAGAGATAACGCCGAATGTCTCTTAATTAACACTACTAATTCATTTCATTAATAATAATTCTATCGTCGTTTACAAATTATTCGATTTAAATATCTTTCTGCCTTTAACTAACTCCTCAACTAAGGACACAATTAAGCAAAGGGAAAGTACTAATTTACTCTAATCAGAAATGGTACCGGAGTACTAGAGTTTGTGTATAAACATTTGCCTTAGAGAGACGCGAGCGACGGATCGCTGAAGCGCTAGACAGAGAGCACGACACAGTCAGAACAGTGACGGCTCGTTTAACTAATCTTAAAACTAAGAATCTGCACACCATGGACGTACGTAATTCTCGATTTTTACTGTAATCGCAATTACAACTAGAATTAAGAGATACTTGATTTCGTCTATTTTATTAATTCCAACCCCTGCCTGTTAAAAGTTAGAGGCGGAAGGGGTAAATATAAGCTACATTAGATCGCTTGTTTGTTGTATGTGACGTTGATCTCTTACTTTATTAATTACATTGACTGATTACAGTGCAGAGGTCGATTTGTAACTGTAGATCGCTCGCTTGTATGATAGTTCTAGGCAGTGACGTCAGTACTACCTTACCGTACAATATTTCTGAAGCTAACTTATAACTCTATAAAACTGTAATCTTAATTGTTCCACACATGCGCACATTGGGCGTTACTAGCTTAAGTAAAGAGCCGTTACTGATTCTAATAGAATCATAGATCTAGTATACGTATGGATAGCGCTTTTCCTAGTTATTCCTATAGCGCCTAGCGTGCTAACCATTTAGGCAACACATTAAATATCTATACGAAAAAAAGTGAAGTTTTTATGTAAAATGATAGAAATGACATTTATTACAGATTAATTAAATGGCGACCATCACTTCTACTCGCAATTTCTTTAACAAAAAAGCTAGTATTCCTCTTTCTGGTCTTAATATTCCAAATGGTTTTTTTCTTTGATGCTGATCTCATCTCATCCGTCAAAATAATGAATTAGTAGCAGAAGGAATTTTGGTTGCCTATTCATGATTGCCTCACTATTCCGAGACAAGGCGCTATCCGTGCATATACGATATCTATGAATAGAAAAATTGAAAGTAAGATTGAAAATTACAGACTTTTTACTCTCGTATTTTCTGCATTATTATTTTGTTTCTAACGACGATAGAATCAAATTAAAAAGTAAAAAAAATAAATTATGATAAGCAGATATAGTATGTAGAGAGAGAAAAAACGAGTTAATTCATCAAAATTACACTACATGTAAATTATAGAGTACTCGTTTTATTTTTGGGACATAAATCAAAAAAAAAATGCCACATAGTGTAGAGGCAGCGGCGTCCTCAGGTGGTGTGCAAGGGGTTCAAAAAAC
>JAZBGW010002597.1:0-11108 GCA_037464815.1 Mylabris variabilis | reverse complement strand
TGAAAAACAACCGAGTAATCACTGTTTGAAAATTTACTGTTCACGCCGAATCGACTTATTATATCCGGAATCCCCTTAAGGCTTCAATAAGAAACGACATATTTTTGAATTGCATCACGAAACTAGAGTGATCACTATCGACTCCATCTAGACTGATATTTTTAAGAGAATCAAAATTAATCAGTAGTTATCAAAAGTGGAAAGTTTACATAAAGTTCAATGTAAAGATAATAAAGCAGACTTTCTAATCGGTAACGAAAGGGTATCGAGATGAAAGTTTGTTAGTGGAGGTGATAAAAGTTGTTCCAACACGAAAGGTAACCGTTAATTTTCCACTAACCATGATTTAATTTGTAGAAACAAAGTCTACAGAATGATTTTGCAGATTTGCTCCGGTGTCGTTGTATTTTCAATATGTATAATTAAAGATAAGATTAATCAATTATTTACAACTGTATTTTTTAATGTATACTCTAAACAAATAGAAATTAATCTAATTCTACCAGTACATCATCACAGTTTAAACCTTTTAACTGCTTATAAATAAATAAGAGAGGCCTTATCGTTGATAAATACACCGGTTTTGATTTGGAACTCAAACAATCAGTTTCCTTTGTTCATTTGTGACAGACGATTTAAATAAATATAAAAATGATTGGTCGCAATTCAAACATCTTCCAAACTAACTTACCCACATCGGCTATAATTAATAAACGTGCTAATAACGACCCGAAACAGGCTTTCTATATTTGCAATCTCAACGATGTTGTCTACAAGTATTTCAACTGGATTGAAAAAATACCAAGGGTTAAGCCTTATTATGGTGAGTTTTTAATGTGGAAAATTTTTTATTTTATTTCTTTTTTTTTGAATATTCAATAGCCGTCAAGTGTAACCCTTTCGATCCGGTGGTTGAAATTCTGGCAGCCCTCGGAGCTGGCTTCGATTGTGCTTCAAAACAGGAAATCGAACAAATTTTATCGCTTGGCATCGAACCGGACCGTATTATATATGCAAATCCAACAAAATTTCCATTGCATCTAAAATATGCTGTTGAGAATCGGGTATTGAAAATGACATTCGATTGTGATTCTGAATTGTATAAAATCAAACAAATCGCCCCAAATGCTCGATTAGTAATAAGAATACGCTATGATGATCCATTAGCATTGTATCCATTAGGTGGGAAATTCGGGTGTAATCCTGATAAAGATGTCGAACGATTATTGAAATTGGCAAAAACATTAAATTTGAATGTGATCGGTGTGGCTTTTCATATAGGTTCATCGAGTCAAAATCCGTCAATTTACGGCCAAGCAATCGAAAAATGCAGTCAAGTATTCGAAATTGCAAAACAATGTGGATATTATTTCAATTTGTTAGATATAGGAGGCGGTTATCTTGGTGAAATAGATACTTCAATTGATGAAACAGCTGAGATCATCAATGAAGCACTCGATAATTATTTTCCTAATTCAAATATTGATATTATATCAGAGCCGGGACGATATTTTGTCAGTTCGGCGTTCACACTAACAGCCAATATACATACAATTAAAGTTGAAAATTTAGAAAACTATCAAAAACGCTATCATTATTTCATCGATGATGGTGTTTATGGTAGTTTTATTGCTATATTGTTCAATGAAAAACTACCAGGAAAACCATTAAAATCATATAAGAATCTAGAATTATATCCAAGCACAATATGGGGACCTACTTGTGATTGTATGGATCGCGTTGATGATGACTGTTTATTGCCCGAATTGAAAATTGGTGATTGGCTAGTTTTTGAAAATATGGGCGCTTATACACTCAGCATATCAACAGGATTTAATAGTATTGAACGGCCACAAATAATCACTATTATCAACGAGAAAAATTGGTAAGTTTATTCGTTTTAGAATTAATCCAGTTATTTGTAATTTTTCGGAAATTTTCAGGAAATATTTAGTGGATAAAGTAGATAAGGAACGTGTAGAAATTGTAAATTAAGCGACACTGTAATTTCCATTAAAGCCACTATAAATCGGAAAATATGGTTATTTTCTTATTTGGTGAATATAATGTTAATCTGTTATTTTTATTTAATGCGATTTTCATATTGTGTATTATTGTAAATAAAAGTTGTCATCGTTTTATCACTCTTTTGATTCTCTACAGTTTTCCTCGAGAAAATCGATCGAAACAACCCAAAGAATTTTAACAGTCCAATGTTATCCCATGGGGCATAGTACAAGTTTCTTCTCTTTATGATAACTGCCTGTTTAATCCATTTTCCAACAAACTGGGAAACACGCAAACTCATCCGCATTTTTTACAACTTAAAGGGATTCCGGACTTGTATGTCGATTCGGCATGCGGAAATACTCAATTTTCAAACATCGATTACTCGCTTGTCTTTTAAGATATTGTCAAAAATTGATGTGCGTTGGATAGAGCATTTCAAGTTCCATATTCTACAGCTTTCTGTTTTGGAAAAATGTGATAAAATTCTGAATAGCAGTGAAAATTCTTGAACCCTGTTTTTTTCATAAAGTTTTCTTCATAACTGGCTAAAATTTAACCAATATTATCGATTTTCAATATTTATCAAGTGATTTAGACAGCAAATTGAAAGAGCTTTCCAAATCTTTAAGAATTTAGAAAAAAATCCAACAGAGAGGATATGAAGCTCGCTGAAGATCCAATTTTTAAAATAAAAATATTTTCACGGAAAATTTGAACTATTAAAATTAATTAATTTGGTTTTTGATTGATATGATAATGTCGGAAATTTTATCTACTTGACGATCATATCTTTACAAGTGGAAAATATTTTGAAAAACTGCTTATGAATTCGATTTTCAATAGACGCTGTCTGTGTATCAGATCTATCTGGTTTGTATCAGATCTATATGGTACATTGCACACTAAATCACAATAACAACACAAACATGCTCTATTGAAAATCGAATTTCCAGGCAGATTTTCAAGATATTTTCCATTATAATGATATGGCTGTGAAGTAGATAAAATTTCCGATATTTTCATATCAATCAAGAGGCAAATTAATGAATTTTAATAGCTTTAATTAGTGAGTGAAAAAGAGGATTCAAATTCTCCTGAAACTCACTCAATTTTCAAAATTGGATTTTAAGCCAGCTTCATATCTTCGGCTTTTACATCGCCTGAAAATAATGCTATCTAAATCTCTTCATAAATACTGAAAATCGATAATATGGCTAAGTTTCAGCCACTTATTAAGGAAAATGTACAAAAAAAGCAGGGTCCAAGAGTTTTCATTGTTATTCAGAATTTTATCAAATTTTTTCAAAACAGAAAGTTTTAGAACATGCAGCGCGAAAAGATCTATCCAACGCAAGTCATTTTTTGACAATATCTTAAAAAACAAACGAATAATCGATGTTTGAAAATTGACTATTTTCGCACGCTGAATCGATATAAAAGTCCGGAATCCCCTTAGGTATAAGACTACCCATATTTCAACAATTCTATTCAACAATTTCATTTAAACAAAACTCACAAGTTTATGTTTACTTCAACGCTTTAAAACCTTAATTAAGCCAATATAAATATGAAGATTAACATTAAATAAATCATAACAATAGAAGCATGACATACAAATAGCACAAAGTTACAAAGATAGAGAATTGTTTACGAAATTGGATAGATACAGTTGTTCTATCTATAAAATAAAATGTGTCTATGTACCTGACAATTTATTTGATAATAGAAATTTCAAATTATTTGAATTTGTTTTCATTATTAAACCACATCTCGTTAGAATACGAATAGAATTCTGTATATACATGAATTTTAATAAAACTCTTGTAACTGAAAAATTGTTAAAAGACTAAAGAAACAAATAAATTCTTGTTATGAAGAATTTCTAATTTCTCCAATAAAGTTATAATCATAATATTGTACGGAGAGAATCGGTAAACATTTACAGAAGATATCAATATTTCCAATACAAAAAAAAAATCCAAATTGTATTGGAGAATTATTGATTCTATTCTATTTTCTCTACAAATACAAAAATCACCAATCATTAATACACGTTCATATTATTGGAATATTCCTAGCAATTATAAACATTCCACTATTGCCTTTAATGAACTAGACTCAGTTTTAATAAAGCATAACGATCGAATATTAAAACTATAGAAAATCCTAATAAATACTGAACGAACTAGCCGAGACGACGAACTATTTCTTATAATTGTCTATACGGTATTTTCGAATTCCCGACAATCATTAAAATTATGACAAGTTTTTGAAATATTGCCAAAACTGTTTAATTTCCTTATCAAGAAGTCCATCTAGTTTTTCATCAGAAACTGATTGGTGAAAATCGAATTTCCTTTAATCTGATAATGACGACAGTATTTTTCTATATCTGATGATGATTACAGTTTTTATCGTTATTCCAATCATCATGATTACAATATTTAAAGCTTTACTTGAAATACTCAATGATCCTAAGGAATCAACGAAATTTTCAGCGTTGACTAAAAGTCGGAGAACTCGTCTAATAATCCTATACAGATAATGAAAACCTTCAGACTTATCGTTGTAAAATACAGGCACACAATCCCCGACTAATCCTTATATAGCTTTGTTTTTGTACTCGGAAAATTTCCACAAAAAATCGAGTAAAAGAAAAAGTTGGTATTGTCGTTGGCGACACATTCGGTCAGCAATTGAACAAAATTAAATATTTGAAAAGAAAATAATGGAATAAACATCATTCATTACTTTGGACGACATCTTGTAGATTTCAGTACAATTTCAACTGAAAACCTCAATAGAAACCCTGAAATTTTATTAAAAAGGAAGCAATAAAGTTTTAAAATGAAAATCAATGTCATCGTGATAATATGCTGTCAATTACCCATCATCTGGAAGCTTGAATATTTCTCCTCGTAGCGAGCTCATATTCAAATTTCTCAAGAATTTATAGTTGAAGGCAATTCAAAACAATAATTGGATTGATTTTCATCCCATTCTTTCAAACTCTAGATGAAGTTATGGGATATTATGTCGAATTTAACAAATTTCTAAAAGGGTCGATATATCATATCTTATGCACGAGCGACAAATCTACTGCATGACGCTGTAAAATTTCAGGAAATTCGATACAAATTCATAAAGAACAGTAATAAATGACGGGATTATGTAGTTGTTCCATTGATTCAACTTAAAACTCACTAACATGCTTACTTTTCTATTCTAGTCCATGATTCCATTATTTCTACGAAATAAACACTAACTGATTTCGACGGAATTTCAGTGAAAGTTTCAGCCTTAATCCGCTGTGAAATTAAATGAACTAAACGATGAACAGTTAATACTACGATGGAATTTTTTCGGGTCATCAATTCAATTTTGGTATAAAACAGGAATAGACACAGAATTTCTATCTCTGCACTGTGAGGATTCAGAAACAAAGCAACATGAAAGAAATTGATGAAAGTTGAAAAACTGAAAATAGAGAAAAAGTAGGGTTTCTGTGGCAAATTAAAAATGCCAGACTAAAGGCAAAAACATAATGGCATAAAATCGAAAGTGATGAAAACCGTAATTATTGGTCATTCAACGACTATTAGCGACATCTTGTAGAGTTCATGGTAAAATACGTCCTGAAACTGTGATAGAATTTCGTTTTTCAGGAAATTTCAATAGAGTACTGCTGTAGCGTGGCAAAACGTCATCTTTCGATTTAGATAGAAATTAAAAATTTTTGCAAAAAATACAAATTCGAATCTTTAAAGTATTTGAGATAAAATTATGATATAAAAATGTAGCAATCTATATTTATAAAGCAAGATTCATCTCTGATTTATAATTATAGAAATTAGAGTTAAATTTAACACCAACGTCACTGTTATTACGTCTCTGTTCGAATTCATTAATCTTTATTCGAGAAGAAAATTTCGGCAATAATAATAAAACCGATGATTGAAGATGTAATTTCATAAAACTGATCGTGATAATAAATCACAATTTATGATGGTTAAATTTCAGAGATTTTCACAGTTTTCATTTATGAAGACGGCGATGATGATAATCCATATCTTTTACTAGAGATGACTATTAATTTTTAATAATGATTCATCCCTTGTGACTGTGAAGAAACCAAAAATAAACCGTTAAAACTTGACAAGTTGTCGAGATGTTTTCCAGTGAAAAAAACACACAAATATCACATTTAAAAAAAAACGATATTTTTAGCAATTCTAAGGAAGTTTAAAACAAAAACAGAGCAAAAATATTGATAACCCCTGGGTGACAATTCGATCTGCCGTTGGCGTCGTTTCTCTACAAAACGTCCAAAGAGAGGGAGAACGTCGGGACGCTCCGGTACAGACTCCTAGACAAATTTCTCATAACAGTCTGGCACCAGCCGAAAACATAATAAAAACCTCTTTCAGGAATCAACAAGACAACACACAAACGATGTAAAAGTGTAACTAGTTCTTACAAAAAAAAATTAACACAAATCTAAACTGTGATAAGTATATTTGTGTGTGTGTAAGAGTGTCAGTGTAGAATTGATAAAATGGAGAGTGACACGAATTCAATTAAATCCCAATCGGGATCTAATCGAATCAAGAATCTACCACCAACGACGACAGGGTTAAAGAAACAAGTCGATTTCAAGAAGACACGTCCAAAATTAATAATTCCACCACCGACAGCAACAATACTACCAACAACAGCCACGGCAAGAACTCTACGCACCCCTATCCATAATCGTAAGAATTCAGTGTTTATTTTCGATCAATTCAACAGCCTTAAGGATTTCACAAAATCTGGCCTGGATCTTGGTGAGAAATGCTCGTTGTGGTGTTACAATAAATTGTGGACATGGAGCCGTAAATGGTTTACACACATGTTTTTAACTGTCATTTTGGTGTTGTACACGATCGGGGGTGCGTTACTTTTCGAAGTCATCGAAGGTACTTTTCGTATAATTCTATAGTTTTGATTCATTACGATTTTTTGAATATTAGGACAAAATGAGACACGAGTTCTGCACGATATGCATCAACTTCGACATAAATTAGTTTGGGAATTACGGAATTTATCGATTACAATGCCAGAACAGACATCATTCGACGAATGGGAAGGCTCAGCTGTACGGAAATTAAGAGATTATGAAAGTATATTTATCGAATGGTACAATAATCATAAATTGATTGTTAGTAATCAGAAAGAGAAACGTTGGTCGTTTGGTAACGCTATTGTCTTCTGTGGTACAATCTATACGAGTATCGGTAAGTGTTTAAGGTTTTTATCTGTGATAACAATAAGGGATATTTGGTTTGGCACGATCGACAAGACAATTTGGCATATGTCGCGATAAATTAGCGGTATTTTGAGAATTTTTTTAAAATACACAAATACGAAAAAGGAGAATCGTAGTTTATTACAGAGAATTGAAAAGTTTCGGAAACATCCTAAAATAATTAGTGATTTATAACTCTTTTTGTTCCCGACTCTTGGCACAATCTACCCTCTCAATCGGTGATTCATAATTCAGATTTAAAAAAATATTATTCTAATTCTCCTCAATATAAACTCGATTTATTTACACTAAAGAATTTTAACGAAATAACACAAATAAATGATGGTTTAGCGAGCTGTCATATAATATTTCAGAATGTTGTAAAAATAAACATAGGCTTCTGAACTGTAGTCGGAAAAATCTTTGAAAAGACGAGACAATAGTGTAGGAGAACGTTTTTCATTTATTATTTTTTTGTTGACCACTGGCTATGTTTTGACTTTGTTGAGGACTCGTGCCCGCGTCCATTAGAATTACATATTTTAAAAATTAGGCTAAAATATTTCAACATTGCATTTTTGGCAACAGTATCTACTGATTAGATTCTTAAACAATTTCAAGTGCTAAACCGGCTGTTCTTCAAGCCAAATTTATAGCGTTTCCCTATGAAATCGCAAGATCGAAACCTGCAATTAATCGGGATAAAAATAATAAAAAATGTCTTTGATAGCGTATAAATTCATAAATAACAATTTACCGGCGAATACGTCTGTTTTACTTTATGATTTCCTCCAATTTGGCACAGGCCTTTATTTACAAAACTTTTAACGACGTCTTACTGTCGAAAATTTTGAAAATTCCACCGTCATATAGCAATGATGTCACAGTATTGTTATCATTCTTTAAAACTATATCAATCTCAACTTTTTGGCATTAGTAGAATTTCAACTATAAATACACAAAACGGGGGCGCTTTAATTTAGAAACTTTAAATATTGGAATATCGTTTCGCAAAAGAGAAAAAATTAGAAGAAAAATATTAATTTATGTGTGGGAAATATACGAAATTATGTCATTTAAATTTAGATGGGTTAGAGACTAGGCGCCATCTCTTTGCAAGTCAAAAAATACAAAACGAGAGAGAAAAAATGAAATCCTAGAATAGGTACACCAGGATTGTATCTAAAAATATCCAGTCTCGTAATTATGGATACAACACAAACATCTACTGTACAACAAAATGGAGAAAATAACGATAAAACACCTGAAACTGATAATAATCTAGCACGATTCGAGGCAATGATCACTGATGAACAAGTGTTTAGTGCAACAGTGGCAAAGAAACGTCGAAATTTCACAAAGAAACGTAGTGGTAATTTAAATAAGACACGTGAACAAACACCGGTACGACAAATTGATGAGAAAACCGTCAATACAGATGACGATAATCAGATACCGGAACGACCGCGGCGGACTAGAAGCTTCAAAAAGAAACAAACAAGATCCAAATCGGTACCACAACCTGAAATCGAAACACCCACAGCTCCAACGATCGACAATCCATTGAAGAAAAGCGACAGTATTCCAAGACAAATGTTGGACGAATTGAAGCGCCGTGAAAGTCTCGTACAAGCCGAAGTGGAGAATTTGTTCAACAAAACAAAAAAGAGTCTGACTGCGGTTGCTAATCGAGGCCGTGAGAAATTCCGCAAATCCGCCAATAAAGAGAACGCTAAACGTAGCCAGTCGGTACCGTTTGCGTTCACTGAAGAAGAACTAATTGAAAGCTTCAGGAAGGCTCAACTACTAGACGGCGAGTCACCACCATCCAGGAAATTATCCGAGAGTAGTTTGATTGTACCGGAACCGAAACCTCCCAGTCCGAAACCGTTGCGTAGTGAAGCTCGTGAATTTCTGCGTAAACGCAAAAAATCGAATCATAACCGAAGTTCTGGATCGAAAATTATCGAAATTCTCGATCCGACAACTTCAAATATTGTAGCAACAAAAATTATGACACAACCCGATTTCAAATTGCGACAATTATTCAGTGTTTTATCAACTTATACACTACGCGAATTGATAACGAATTACCGTCATTTTAAAATCGATATGAAAGATGAATGTTGTCGAATTAGAATTCTACGGAATCGGTGTATGATTAAATTATTCCTATTGTTGATATTTTGCGGTTTCGGTGGGTTTGTTTTTAAATTCATTGAAGGTAGTTTTGAGAGTTTTTACAAATGCGGCGTTAAGCGCGTTAAACGTGATTTTATCGATTTATTGTGGTTGAAGAGCCACAATTTACGCGAAGAAGACTGGAAGTCTTTAGCTCGCAATAAATTGCGTAATTTTGAAGAGGAATTACATGTGGCTCATGAAGCCGGCATGAAAACATACAGTGGTCAACGGTCGTGGAGCTTTCTCAATTCAATTGTTTATTGTCTAACAATTATAACAACAATTGGTAAATGTTTTAGAAATACTCAACGCAATTTTAATATTGTTTTATTTATTTCAGGCTATGGACATATTTATCCTGAAACTAGAACTGGTAAAATTTTAACGATCGTTTATGCCATCATCGGCATCCCTTTATTCCTGCTGGCATTGACTGATTTTGGTAAATTATTCACAAGATGCATCAAATTCTTGTGGTCATTTGTACGTCGAGTTTATTACACGGGTAGTTGTCGCCGGGTACGAAAAACCGCTCATGTTAAGGTTTGTTAAACAATCAACAGACATTTTAAATTCAATTTCCATTTGATTACATACGATTTTAGGAGATTTTCAAGGGTGCTCAAATGATGTACGAAATTGCAACATTTCGTCGACCGTCAATGTTTGTCGATCCGGAAAATGTACCGCCGGAACAAGAACAACAACAACAACAACAACAAATAAATAGTGCTGGAATTGTTGATGAAACACCAACACCAGCCATATCAAATTTTGAAATTGATGATGAATTCAATTTACCGATATCATTAGCTATATTTATATTGATCGTCTATATTCTATTAGGTGGTCTGATTTATTGGATATGGGAGGATTGGGACTTTTTTGATTCATTCTATTTTGTATTTATATCAATGTCAACTGTTGGTTTTGGTGATATGGTACCGGATAATGTTCTATGTATGATTGTTTCTATTGTTTATCTTGTTTTTGGTTTAGCATTAATGTCGATGTGTATAAATGTTGTACAATTGAAACTGAGTGATACATTTAAACAAGCATCAAGTAAATTGGGCGCTACAATTGGTATTGATGTTGATGATGAAGATGGTAGTATAACAACAGTACCACCGGATAATGTTGAAATGCCTAAAGTACACGAATTGAATAATAAAAAGAGTGAAAATGAAAATAATGAAAATAAACAAATTGATGATGCAATTAATATAGAAATTAAAGATAAAGATAGTTAGGAGATTTATTTAAATATTTGCTTATAATTTTAAGTTTCTTTTTCTACCGACTGTTTATCATAAAACTATTCTGATTCTATTTAAAATTATTGTTATTGTAAATATTGTTTTAATAAAAATTTTACATGACCATCGAAATTATGAAGTGAACAAGCAATATTTATAATGCGAGTCATATGGCTTGCTTCTTGCTTCCTTATATTAAAATTGGCGTTACAATAATTAAATAGGTAAATGACAATAATAATCTTCTAACTAAGAAAAATATAAAATTTAATTAAATAATAACAAATACTGAAATAATAACAGTAACAAATCGCGAAAAGAGACGGTTTAGAACATTTAATTAAGGGCATTCCGGATATAATAAGTCGATT
>JAZBGW010002595.1:0-11120 GCA_037464815.1 Mylabris variabilis | reverse complement strand
TGTATTTATATTACAATAATTACAGAAATTCAATTTACCCCGACGTTATTGATTTTAAACCACTTTCCCCCAGATATAATTTTTATTGAAAGACTGAGAATTTTTAATTTTCAATTTTAATTCATAATGGCATAAATGAGGCTGGATTTTTGGTTTTCTAACATAAGTATTACGAGAATGTGTTATCAGTTAGTTTGTCCCATTAGTGCTCATATGAGATATCCTTATATACCATCGAAAATAAGACACCCTGTACATATAGAGAGAGAACGACAGTTAGGACCGTTGCAAATAATTAAATTTCGCAATTCTAACAACTTTACAGCTAATTATTTCCTATTCATCGTCGATTATAATTTCAACAGAATATCAGAATATTGCCGTATAAATGTTTAAATCAATTCCACATTTACAAACAGTATTCACCGTCTATTATTTCAATGTGAATCAAATTTGAGATGATAATTCAATTTCTGAAATCGCCTGAAAACATCCCGTCGTCTCGACAACCCCTCAAGTTGCCATTCAAAAAAAAAATCGCCTAAAATTATTACCCTTATAAGTACTGTTTAATCTAAATATAAATCGATTCGTTTTAAAATTTGCATAAAGTCAATCAATTTCTAATTTTCATATATTGATAGATTCGTTGTTTTGTTGTCGAGCACGCAAATGTCGTGGCATTTTTTTTTTGTGACAATTCCGTTCACTTCGTCGTCGTCTTTATTGTGTGTCGACTTAATTTTGAATTATTTATGTTTAATTGAATTTTTATTAGAAATTTTTAATAAAACATACTCGAATAGTGGACTAATAAAGTTAGCATTATTTGTTGAAAGTGTTCTCCAGTGTTGCGCCAGTAAATGAACTTGTTGCTTGAATAATTAAATTTTCGCTCTTTAATTTTTCGTTAGACTCCCATAAAAGTCTTGGAAATTAATTAAAATACAACAAGATTGCATTTTCAATATAACTTCTACATCTTATATCGACTTAATAATATTTAAAGGCATTCCAGTTAATTTATATTAGTAGTTGTTATATGATATTGTATTTGGCCTGAGGTTCAAGTGCATTAAAATATCATGTAACGAGAATATTATTTATAATAATAATAACATTTGCATACGAATCACAAATAAAATTTCAAACATTAAGATTGAACGCTACTGGATGAAAAAAGAGACTGTGAGTTTAAAAATTTTCAAAAAATTGTCAGAGCTTAGAGCTTAATGACGAATTATTCGATTCGAATAATTTGGCTCATTCGAATTGTTCGGAAATATCAAACAGTTCAAATATCGAATCGAATTGGTCGATTCGATTCGTCTCGAATAATTCGTCATTTCGAATTGTTCTCACACAAAAATTCGAATGAAGATCGAACCAAATAATAATATTCGAGTCGATTCGGTTCGGACGGGATTCGCATGGCCCTAGTATTACTCTAAATTTCATTTATACCAAATTTAAAAAAAAATTGGCTTGCGTTTTTTTTTTTAAATTGAATCGAATAATTCGATTCAACATTCGTTGAACTATTCGAGATTTAGAATAATTCGAATGAGCCAAATTATTCGAGCCTTTTTTATTATTCGAACCTTTGTTTTTATTCTAAAGATACCGAACCAGTGGCGGAACTAACATCAAATTTTAGGGTGAGCCATTAGGTGGGCCAAGTTAATTTTCGGTGGGCACCTCATTTAGCAAAAACACATTCAGATTAAAAAAAAAGACTTGTATCTGTATTCATTTTAGAAAAACGTTTTCCTCATAAATTTTTAGAGATTATTTGCGGTTGGGTACACATGACTGGGCACAGACTTTTCAGGGTTGGCACGGGCCCACCCTATAGTTCCGCCACTGTACCAAACGGTATCTTTAAACAAAAATGTTCAAAAAATATGAACGGTTCGAATAATAAGAGAGATTCAAATAATTTGGCTCATTCGAATTGTTCGAAAATCTCAAACAGTTCAAATATCGAATCGAATTATTCGATTCGATTTGTCTCGAATAATTCGTATTTCGAATTGATCTCACACAAAAATTCGAATGAAGATCGAACCGAATAATAATAATCGAGTCGATTCGGTTCGGACGGGATTCGCATGGCCCTAGTATTACTCTAAATTTCATTTATAATAAATTTTAAAAAAAATTTGGCTTACTTTTTTTTTTTAAATTGAATCGAATAATTCGATTCAACATTCGTTTGAACTGTTCGAGATTTCGAATAATTCCAATGAGCCAAATTATTCGAGCCTTTCTTATTATTCGAACCTTTGTTTTTATTCGAAAGATACCAAACCAGTGGCGGAACTAACATCAAATTTTAGGGTGAGCCATTTTGAGTTGTTTTATACTAAACTATAGAGACTTGCTGTAGCGTTAATGTTAACTTTGCGATTGCGGAAAATCGCTAATTTTATTTTTACGCTAAATGCTCTAACTTGGAAGAATGCCATAGCTATACTTTTCACGATTGATTTTCCATTAATTCAAATAATCGAGCCCGTTTTCGGTGTTTAATTGACAAAATTTCAAAATATACAGTGTACGCTGTCTAATAAGCTCACTTTTGTTTTATCGTTAAAATGAATCATAATCGAGCCCGTTTGCGGTGTTTAATTGACGAAATTTTAAAATATACATACATTGTGTGCTATCCAGTGGCGGAACTAACATCCAATCTTAGGGTGGGCCATTAGGTGGGCCAACTTAATATTCGGTGGGCACCTCATTTAACAAAAACACATTCAGATAAAAAAAAGACTTGTATCTGTGATCATATAAATATTGTGTATTCATTTTAGAAAAAAAATGCTTAAATATATACAGGGTGTTTCAAAACAGTCTTTGTCTCTTTCTAAGAAAAAAAGTTCCCAATAACATAGGTCCGCAAACGCACTGTTTTCGAGATACAGGGTGCCAAAGAATCAATTTTTTTCTTGTTTTTTGACAATATCTCAGGAACCGTTTGAGATACTGTACTCAGTTTTTGTCCACGTCATACCATTCATTTTAATGAATAATTTTAATATGTTGTTCTGTATTAAAATCTAAAAAATGCATATTTTTTTTTATCGGCGGAAAACAAATGTAGGGGGTAAAAGTAAAATCACCGCTCAAAGTTTGGAGTCTAAGGGGGTACTTTTCAAGTTTGACATACTTGTAGTTGGAATAATCAATTAATTGGGGCGGGAGTTATAGGGGTTAAAATTGAGAAAATTTCTATAAAACTATACATTGAATTTTGACGAAAGTAATGTCAGTTGAAAGGGAATGAAAAAGTAGGAGATACCTTTTTAGATTTTCCCGAAAAATTATGCTTAACAGGTAAAGATTCCCCAAACAAGGTCACGACGACCAGGATTAGAATTTCGACAAATTCTTTCTCTTTTTTGTTTTAATTTTTAAGGGTGGATTTTTCTGAATTTTCAACCATTGCATAGCATAGCCTTAAATTTATTTGATACATAGCTACCCTCATACTTCTCATATTGAACGTTTTCATTGGTATTGGGATACCCGATATAAAAAATTTTATTGCGTCTTAATTGTCAGATATATTTTTTTTAGAATTGTTTAAAAGGTTACGTATTATCTCCTATTAAAGTAAATAAAATTTTCAATATACAGGGTGTTTCAAAACATGTGTCGGAACATGAAACCTGTGATTCCTTGGCTCTTTCTAAGAAAAAAAGTTCCCAATCACATAGATCCGAGATACAGGGTGTCGAAAAAATTATCCCTTTTTTTAGCTTTTTTACAATATATCACAAACCGTTAGAGATACAGTACTCGGCTTTTATGCACGTAATACCACTCATTTTGGTTGATGTATGAGTGCTAATTCTATTTCTTTTTTTTAAAATGAGTCAACCCTTTTCAGATACATGTTTTAAAATACCCAAAACGAGTTCTGCATCATAAAATGAAGTTTTTCTATAAAACAGGCGAGATTAGAACTTTTAACCAAAGGTACCTTTTTTATGTAAAAAAGATAGCCGTCTTAAATTGTGGTTCCAAAATTCCAATTTTCTCAAAAATTAGGGACAAAAAATCTTAGCAGAGCCCTAAAATTCCACCAGTAGCATATTAAAATAAATTGAATCGGTACTCATAAAGTAACCAAAATCAATGTATGACGGCTCCTGAGATATCGTCAAAAAACTAAAAAAGAAAATATTTGACACTCTGTATCTCGAAAACGGTGCGTTTGCGGACCTATGTTATTGAGAACTTTTTTCTTAGAAAGAGCCAAAGGTTCACAGGTTTCATTTTTCGACACATGTTTTGAAACACCCCGTATAAAAGATGTTGTTGCGCAACGCGCCATCTAACGTTTGAGAAACGTAGTAATCGCAGGTAGTAGACCATCTTAATATTGATTAAAAATTTTGAAATGAGTTTCAAATCAGCGTCCGTCTTTGAATATTTGTCCGTTAGTCGTGAAAACAATAAGGGGAGGATTTTCCACCGGTATGAACAGGTGTGATCCGTTTGTACGTCGACTAGCAATCAATAATGAATCACCATCCCCCTAGATTTTTGATACAAATTGTTGAATCACCGCTATTATTATTTCTTAACGGAAAATTCCCGAAATTAGCAATATTTTTCGATTCTTAGTAGAAATTAAGTAAAACTATGCGGAAATTAATGGTGATGGTTGGTAGTGGTAGATATCTCACCCTAGCCTTATAAAAACCACCTGCATTATCTGTCATTGCTAGATTTCGGAATTACCTGGAGCAGATGTGTACATTGTGACGTCAATGGACAGATGTCCATCGCTGTTTTTTTTTTTTGTTATTGTTGTTATTTTGCTTTCTACATTAGGGTAGTTTCCCGTTGATTATCGGCCACAACCACTAAGTAGATAAAAAAATAAGCCACGCGAATTAATTTATATGCCTCAATAAGTACGCCTTAATTATTATTATTATTATTATTTCTAAAAATAATAATATTTGTGTGTAAATAGCGTAACATAATTAGTTGATGTTAGGAATTGATACAATAAGCCTGCATCTCTGTTAGAGGGTGAAAATCTGTTCAATCACTCTATGTACTACCGCCATATGGCCACTTATATGATCATCGAATTCTATTGAATCACAATCACTTTTATAAAGGCCGCTATTTGCAATGTTCTGGAACGTAATCTCGTACAACTCGATATGTAGAAAAATTAATAAATTTATCGATTATGTATAGAGTTCTTATTGCGTTTCTGTTTGCTTTTTTTTAATCTTCGGTAGGAAATGATGGGACATGTGTTAAAATTTCAAGTCTTATCAGAAACGTATCATGATGCGGGCAGAATAAGTGTTGTTTTTATTATTATTTAAAGAGAACCTCTACTATAAGGGGAATCGTATTGCGTATTCTATTCAATTGGGTAATGAACCCTTCAAGGTTCTTTTATTCAAGCAACAAGTGGGTAGTCTCAAGATTAGATTGTAATAGTTCCACTATGAAGAACTGGAACAGAATCATCCCTTATTTGTGTTTTTTTTTTTGACTATAACAAGCTTGATATTATCAATTTATAAAACGTGTATAGATGTGAAATATTTTTGGTAACCAACAAATGAATTTTGTAATTAACATAAAGTTACAATTGAATGAACAACTGCAAAATTTGCATATTTTTTCGAAAAACGTACACACACGTCATAGAAGGTGACACATACATTTACACATAAACACATACACACGTCATGGCATGTGTGTATTATAATAGTTGTAGATGGGGTGCTACCCCTAGACAGCAGCTGGGCACGTGTGGAACTCGTCCCCTTTTTTTCAAAAATCGTACGCACACCTGGCAACTTGAACAATCATCCAGTGATTACACGTATTCACCGCTATATCGATAGTGTTCGTTTATATCGATCAAAATAATAATAATAATAATAATCTGGAAATAGACTAAATGAAAGATAGACTGGCAAGACAAGAGAAATCGAAAAAAAATCCGACACGTGTCTGAATTTTGGGCTAAAGGCACGTGTTTAAAGAATTAGGGAAAAAGTCTTTCTTTATGATTCATGCTTTCAAATTACGAAGGGGAATTCCTTTAAGATAGCGACTACAGTACCACCTGTTCGACTAACACACTTCCTTGCTCCTTGAGGACAGGTTCTTCAGATAAGAACCCTCGTGTTTGTGTGACGTCAACTCGGTGACGTTGGCCCCATTCAAGACGTAATCTTTTAACGCTAACAGAAAATAAATCGAACTCTTTATAATTAGTAGATTAGATGACGTGACTCAAAACAATTATATATCACCCCCACATAATTCATATTCAATTTACTTAAATGTTCAAGGAAGAAATGGTTGTTTGTTTCATCTACAATAAATATAAATCTTCGACTTTAAAGCACCCAAGACTCTTCTATTATAGAACTTTTGTGTTATTTGATAGTATCATCAATATTTCTAGCGATTTGAAAGGGTTTTAAAAGAGGATTTTGTATAATTAAACTGGCGCATCCACCATTTTTGCATTCAAGACTCGTTTGTATTTTGATTCTTTCGAAATCTATTCATGATTATCCCATATGTGAACTAAATCTGCTCGGCTATAGAGAGAAAAAGAAAGACCTCAAGCCATATGGGCATTTATCCATGTCTGTGTAAGCATTAAACCATAACCAAATACATTTTTCACCCACGTTGTTTGAGCATAAAACCCCATAATCAAATTCTATATCAAATATAATTTCCGTCCAAAACTATTAGGGGTTGTATTAGTGCTAGTAGTAGGTCTGGTTAGAAATAGAGGGTTGAATGTGAACCTTAAAAATCGTAATCCACTCGACCATCTCTAATGGAACGTTTTTAAACAATGTTTACTTGACTGGTTCGGATGACAGGTATCGGGGTTGTTTCTATTTTCTCTTCTTCGGTGGTTAGATTGATTGTATCGACCAAAAAAAAAGCAATGAAACAAATTTTTTCGTCGATTATTACATCAGCTACTATGTGGAAAATGTTTAGCAATAAGGATCGGAATTTGTCACTTAACAACTCAATTTCTGTTGCTATCTATTCCCTTCCTTCAATATTCTTATCCGAATTTTTACGATAACCACAACATAGAGGAAAGAATGCAACAATTTCTCTACCCCATTTCTATTTATGTGTTGAAATTTATTGGTGTTTTTCTGCTCCTTCATCTCTGTATATTAGGCCGGGTCACCACCCCTTTTTGATGTTTGTCCATGCCGTACAATACATTGAAAAAATTCTAGAAACAGCACCGGTTTCCCGGCTGCAGCTGCGGCTTCTTTTGTTGTAAACCTACCAAGGGGTGAAAGGTAAAGGGTGCTTATATTTACAGCACGCGTCATCATTCCTGCTCATTCCTTTCCCCTATTGTGCCCTCGTTTCTGTATCTCACCCGCCGATGTATTACCTGTAGTAGCCGGCCACATCTGTATTAATGAAGTCACCGGGAAATCACCCTTCTCTTAACAAACCTTTAGTTTTATTTTCATTTTTCATCGTCGAAAAGAAAATTAGCTACCATTATAGAATGATACAGGTTAATAATAATAGGGGATGTTTCTGTATTTAATAGGGTGAAAATCTTTGGAGCAACCCCTCAAAGTCACCGTCCATTGATTGTTCAACATCCGTATCGTTTTAAAACGCGTTCAAGGCGTTTAGTGAGAACCCCTCTAGATTTCGATTGAGGTGATTTCAAAGGAACACACCTTAAGAGGGTGTCTTATTATTTCCATACAATGTGACACCTGTTGCCAAACGAAATCAGGTGTTACAGACATTGCTTCTAATAAGACGTCCAATTAAAGGCATGATTCTGAAATGTTTCCTGTGGATATAGAAAAAGAACGAAAATAACACGATATTTTGATAACCGTTGAGGCAATTAAACGCAAAACGCATATAAGACTTCATCGTATTTCCCCCAAGTGTTTATTCATTTAGAGGGTGTGTATGTATAGCCATCTGCTAGGGAATCCTATTAATGATTTATTGTTTATTTGGGAAAAAATGACCGTTATGTGTAAATAAAAAAAATCAACTGTATAAAATCCGTTAGATGGAATTTTTCTGGACAACTAAACATCTTTGTTTTTCGCATCAAAAATACGCATATTGTACACCACCACCACCACCACCAATGACCATCCAGTTTCTTGCATTTGAATAGGGTTGGGCGGAGTTGTTTGCTCCACCTAGCGCAAGCTTTCTGTTACAAACAAGGCGGGGTAAAAGAGCTGATTGGAAGTTGAGCTTATAAGTAGAGCTTTTACGTTGAATTTTAGTTAAAGTGCAATGTTTAGATTCAGTTGACTGTCGTACATTTCGAGGAATGCCTCGTGTTTTTTACCAACATGAGATGGAATTCGCTGCAACAACATTTCGTAATCATCCAGCTTATATTCAACCACCACCACCATCATCGGCGATAACAACGACAACAACCAGTCACCAGCACCATCAGGCGGTTTTGCAACGGCTCGGTTTAGAATCACATTTCCTATCATCAACAGCTGTACATTTACAACAATATTTACGGTATTCTGAGCCGTTGGAATTGACAGCATACCCATTAGATTTGAGTTTGAAGAGCCAAAGTCCGATAACACCACCATGTACACCGTCGCCGGGGATCAAGCGTAATCAGTCACCAACAGTTGAAACTTCAACCAAGAAGAAACAAACACCTACCAACAACAATAACAGCGGTAATAATAATAACAATAATAACAATAATAATAATACACCAAGAAAGACGAAAGTTATAAGAAAATTGAATTTCGACGAAGACAAGAGTTCACCAGTTTCTGGTACAATCATACGCGAATTACGTCCAGATGAGAATCTAGTTGTACGTAAAGGTGACATCGATCCGGCTTTTAATGTCGTTGAAATCACTGAAGAGGCGAAAGCTGAATTGGCAAAAATCGAAAATCACATCGGCGATTACGTATGCCGTTTATGTAAAGAATTATATGAGGATGCATTCGGTTTGGCACAGCATCGTTGTTCACGTATCGTCCATGTTGAATACCGTTGCCCGGAATGCGATAAAGTCTTCAATTGTCCAGCAAATTTGGCATCGCATCGACGTTGGCACAAGCCGCGACCAAATAAAGACAACCAAAAACATGAAGATTTGGATAAGAATAATGATATTAATGGTGATTCGAATACGGAACAGTTTCCTTGTGGTGAATGCGGTAAGAAATTTCGACGTGTTGCGTATTTAAGGAAACACCAGACTGTCCATCAAATCGAATGACAACGGCTAGTACCTGTTGTAGTCCGGCCGATACCGCGGATGCCACCAAGATTGTGGCGGCCACCGCCGCTACCACCAGCCGGTAGTACCACCAATCCGGTTATTGTCAGTACTTCCGATGGACTTTTGCCGAATGTTACCTGGCTGAATCAATTTTAAACTAGTCTTCAATCTAGTCGTTAATTGTAAGTAAAAAGCGTACTATCTAGTCATTTTAACAGTACAAATTTTGATTTTATCAATCTAGTCGTATAATTTGCCCAAAATCGATTCTAGTCGGTAAGAAATTCTAGTCTATCTAGTCGTAGTTTATAAATTTTAATTTTAAAGGCTGTATTTTTAAGATTTGTGATATAGATTAAACTATTTAAGAAAATAAATCAAAAATTCTAGTCTTTTTTCTACTAGTTTAGTGCCAAGTAAAGTGTGCAAAATTTCAGTGCGCTCGCACAAATTCTAGTTTTCTTTTCTTTAATTTAAACCAAACAATTTGTGATTTTTCTATATTTAATTATTAAGCAACAAAAAAATATACAGTGCGGGCGAGGGAAAAAGTTTGCAATAAGCTTTAAGCAGCAACTTGAAGCCACACTATAAACAAATTTTAATTATTATAGAAATTAAATTTCCAACTGGAATCAAATTGTGAATATGTATTGTATAGATAAATAATAATTTGGGACTTTTGCCAGTATTTCCTTTAAAAATATTTAAAAAACAAGTAGATTTGTTGATAGCTTAGAAAATTGTAAAGCACTAGAATTATTAATTATTATTCTATATATTATGGTTTGTTCTATTTTTATTTTGTAAATTAATTAAAATGGAGCGAGTGTTATCTAGTCAAGAAAGTAGTGAATCATAGGCACCAAATTCAAATAGTTTTTGGTAGAATTTTCCTCGATTCTTCTCAAAAACTGAAGATTTATTGATCTCTGCCTATGAACAATTTAGATTTATAAGAATAATTATGTATATTATTTGTATAATAATCGCTGTAAACTTTCATGTATATAGAAGTTATTAAATAATAAAGACAATTAATTATTATGCTACAATTTTAATGATAATATCCCGAATTAAGGCTAAATATTTTCATATTTTAAACTTCAAAGGAATCAAAGAAATAGATAGAAGAATCCTGTAGTTATACTATGCGACATCTACCGATGAAAAGCCAAACTAGTGTATCAATCAGCTAAGGGGGTCCATCCAAGTAGAGTTCAGCTCGATATTACTCTAATGATAATAAGTCTAAACCTCTCAAATAAGTTTTGATAGAATTCAGGATACGATTTGAGGGGGTATTTTTTATTTCTTCCCTTTCAGGTAGATGTTAAACTATGAGATACAGCTAGGTGCATGGAAAATAATAGTTGTGAGGCTGTGTAAGTCAGGCTAACGAGAGAGGCCTTCACAATGTCTAGTAGGTCGGAATTGGAAAAGATATTCAACCAAAACTAGTAAGCAGGAATAAGGGTATTATCTTGTTTATTTACAGACCCTTACATGGTTTCACTTTATTTCGTTCAAGATGGAGAAAGCTTGGTTTACACAACCAAAAACTACGGGTATTTCGTGCTCAAGATGCGTCAAAACATAAGAATTGAGATAAAATTTAATCTTTAAAGTAGAGGCGGCTTCTGTATGAGCTCTGCAGAGCTGCAGCATCTCTGTTTTCGCCAGGGTATCGAATCGGAACTGAACCGAAAACCGGAAAAACCGAAATTTTGGTCGGAACAAAATCTAAAGCTGATCTGAAAACAAAAATCGGGTTTTTTCGATTCAAGCTTACTATTTGGCACGATCCTTTTCTTTTTCTTTTTCTTTA
>JAZBGW010002594.1:0-11123 GCA_037464815.1 Mylabris variabilis | reverse complement strand
ATTCGGAAAACCCTACAAAAAATAGGTACAGGTGGACTTTCTAGACTTTCTAAATTTGAAAGGAAATGTGGCGACCTCGTCATGAGACCACAAATTGGGAATGGTTGGTTAGTACAACACAGATCAGTATATGAGAATTAACGCTTGTGGTGTATATAACACATCTTACACAATCTTACATCAAGAAATACGGAAAATTCGCTTTCCACAGGGAAAAAAATAAGTTTTTCCGACAAAAATATTGTCTTTGAGCAACTATGTCATTAATTTTCTTTTTTCAATAGATAAAAATAACAAATGAGCTTTTTCAAAATTTTCTAAAATTTTCAAAAATTGGATTTTTCACGGACGTCAGGTTTCTCTCACATGGATAAGCTTTCTAACAAGCAATCATCCGCTTGTCCATCTATGAAACTGTGGAAAAAAAGTTCTGCAAATGCCTGCCCGTTTTTATTAAAATTCTGGAAAAGTAACAAGTCGATCGGAAAATTTCTTAGCTATTTGGAAAGCCCTTAAAGTTTTATATATATAATTAAATTTTCATTAAAAAATAATCAACATAGGCTGAGCTGCGGGGGAAATTGTAAAAAAACATGCCTCGAGACAATTGTCTGTAATTCAGAATTTCCTCAAAATTTTCTAAAACAGAATCGTCCTTCTCCTGCACCTTGAAATGCTCTTTCCATAACGCTATCGTGCGTTTCTACAATTTAAAAAAGAAGCGTGAAATCGTGAGTCAAACATTCTCCATTTTCATAAAAAGTACTGAAGCGCAGCCTTAAGGGTGCAGCATAGTCCTTTTTACGAAAAAGGGAATGTTTGATACATGATTTCTCGCTTGTTTTTTAAGATGTAGAAACGAGCGATAGCGCTAACCCGGCTACACACATTGGCCCCAACGTTAGTGCAAACGTTGGCTTATGTTGGACGAGTAATTGGTAAAAAACTTCTCAATGGAGTTAGAACATGACAAGTTCTAACGTGCGGATGGCTAGACAAACATTGGTATTAACTACTTTGTTGTTTTTTCTTAGACCAATTTCCAACGTTGGTGTCAACCCCATTTTCTTTAACCATACATTGGACAAACACCGTTGGCGCCAACGTTGTGGCCAATATGTGGAGCCAGGGTTATGGAAAATTTTGAGGAAATTCTGAATAATAGACAATTGTTTCAGGGCATGTTTTTTACAATTTCCCCACAGCTCAGCCTATATTGATTATTTATTAATGAAAATTTAATTATAATTAGAATTCGGAAAAACTAACGAGCCGAGCGGAAAATTTCTTAGATATTTGGAAAGCCCTTAAAAAAAAGTCAATATAGGCTGAGCTGTGGAGAAACGGCAAAAAACATGCTCTGAAACAATTGTGTGTAATCCAGAATTTCCTTAAAATTTTCCAAAACAGAATCGCTCTTCTCCTACACCTTGAAACGCTGTTTCCACAATGCCATCGCACTTTTCTACAACTTCAAAAACAAACGAGAAATCCTAAAAAATACCAGTCTTCACCCTTAAATTAACGCAATTCTAAACAGTTGATACAACCAATTGGGCAAATCCTCAACGATCCGTCAGCTTTGAATCGAGTAACAATTGGCAATTTAGAAGAAAACTATCCGTACGTTAATTGGCTTGAATTTATCAATAAATTTTTCAATTCCACCGATAAATTCTCGAGCAATGACACCGTGATTGTAGTATCACATCAGTATTTGATAAATTTGGGGAATTTGTTGAGGACTACACCAAAGAGGTTTGCTTAATTATTGTAAATTGATCTTTTGTAACGGGAATTTTAGAGTTTTAGCTAATTATATGTTTTGGCAAGTTACTCGCGATATGAGCGATTATTTAAATCATGGAGTACGCAATGCTAAGGCTGAATTTTTGAATATTCACAGCGGTATTGTCGATCAGCTACCGCGCGCTTATATGTGCTTGGAAAAGACTTTACAGTAAGTGTAGATGTGGTTTCATAAAACAAATTTTTTACACTTTCTGGACTAAAGTAAGTACTTTAGTCCCTCATTACAGGGACTAAAATATCACTTTTAATCCCTAGGGACATAATTCATTATTTCCCTAGGGATATAATGTAGAAACAAATGTCAAAAGATTGTCAAATATTTTTTTTACGTTATCAGTTGCTATTATTTTATCATATTATTGATTTTTCAAAAATATACAAATGACAAATACTTGTCAAATTAGTGGAGGTTCTTTTCAATCTCAAAAATTTTGAATTTTATCCCCAATATTTCCAAAAGAGCGAAAAGTAGCGTATATAACTCGGAACTAAAGTGCTTTCTTTCGTCCCTCGAATGGTTTAAACTTGCAAAATACTGCACTGTACTCCCTTGTTATACAACGTGACCCGAAATTCAAGGCACAACTCACCCACACGTTGCTAATGGATGCCCAAAACTAATGAGAAAAATCGTAAAAAATCCATCTCTTTTATTTTTCAAAATATAAGACCTCAAAGATTGAAGTTCTAAGTTCTTTTATTTCAATTATTAAAAAGAGTTTAGCTCTTAGATCACTCTAGACTCTAGATCCATTGAATAACCATTCTTAACAGTTATGATTAGCTTAAGGCTCATCATGGCGAACAGAGATAAGGATAAGGAGGACTATGTCAGTGTGTAAAAACTGTACAAAATTAAGAGGGTGCCACTCTAGCTAGAGGGTAAAATTGGATGGCATACACCAATAATTGATGACAAAATAAAAGAGAGAGAACCCATATTAGATAGTCATCCTTTTATCTTTACTCCGTGGACCAACCACTACGCTTACCCTCTAACTACACTAGCGCTGCTCTGGTCATTTATGGAATCTTTATTTCATCCATTTCAGTGGACACTTTTTCGATTGAAGAGCCATTTGAGATCGTCCTCCTTATCTCTATACTCCATGACGCTGATTTACTATGCCCGATGTGCAATTTTCAAGAAGTGATTTTGGACTAATTTCACCTGAAAAAATATATGGCAACATAGCAAATTATTTGAACCAGTCTAGTTGATTAATCAAAATTATATTTTCACATGAATGTCTTTGACATCCATTAATATTTGAAATTTATACATTTATTTTCTATGGATCCAAAAAATGTTAAGCACCTTAGCACTATTAAGGTTAACTGTATGTTGCCAAATTTACCTTTTAATAATGCCAAATATCTGCGAATTTAAAGGAGATAGATTTTTTTAAACATTTTTCTCATGTGCCATGCTGTCTGTTCAACAACGTGTCGCTGAGCTGTTCCGCGAATTTCGGGTCAGCCTGTATAATATACTATTTTATAATAATCGAAATCGTAAAATTATAGATTAGATCTGGCGGTTGGTCTGATTTTATCCCGATTATTCAATAAAAACGACATTATGAATTCGATTCCAATAATTGTCGATGATGTTAAGAATCAATTAATTTTAACGATAAAATCAGCTAGTTGGATGGATGTGAAAACGGGACAAGAAGCATTGAAAAAAGCTGAAAATCTCGTTGAAACAATTGCATTTGCAGAGTATCTAGATGAAAAATTTATTGAAAATTATTACAAAGAAGTATTCTTTCTTAAATTTATCACAATTGAATTTTTATTAAAAAAAAATTTGTTTCAGTTGAATATCGATGTTGAAAATTTTCTAAAATCGATACTAAGATTAAGAATTTTTCAACACAAGGAATCTTATCAAAATTATCAAAATCAAATTGACAAGAGGAGGACAACGTTGAAGAATCGATGGTCGTCCGTTTTCTCGATTAGGCCATTCTACAATCCATCAGCAAACGTGATTGGTGAGTGATTCAATGAAATTTTTGATGCTGTATACAGGGTGTAATCAAAATCACTTACAATATTCAAAGCTCACCATCCCTATGTGGAATAGAGTGCAATTCTATTTTGCGTCTACAATAGCTGTGTTAAGGTAACAAAAGGAATGCTTTAATAACTGTTAACGCACTCCTTGTAACTTAATACGAAAAACAGTACAAAAATTGTTCAAAAATAGAGTCTGCGGCTTTCGGAACAAAAAATCAGACGGGGTGAATGATCCACAAACGCATACAATCAACATATAGTTCACTCATAATTTTAAGAGAGTAATAATCCAATTAAATTTAGTAAATAATCACAATTTTACAATTTTATCAATCAAAACAGGTAATAGACCTTTTTGTTTAGTGCTGTCAAGCGACCAGCCCCGTAATTGAGTTGCAGGTGTTAAAATAAACCGAAATTTTTCAACTACCGTCATTCCAGGTGGTTTTTGTTGGAAAAAATTTATTATTCTCTTAAAGTTGTATTCTACTAGCAAGTGAACTCTGAATGTTGATTTGCCTGTTGCCTTAGGGTGATTGGTATTAATTACAACTGTTGCATATACACATCAATAACATTGCTCGATTCCAATGACTCTAAGAATGTTGGCGAAATTTTCAACTCTTTTATTTCGGCCCCTAATTGTAAAAATCGGATCAACTTTTTGGATTCTACATGTGTCTTGAAGATTGTAAGGAATTTCGATTACATCCTGTATATTGTATTTTGTATGTTCTTTTGAAAGTTCTATTTGTAGGCTAGTCCTTGGGTAACATTTTAGCAAAATTATAACCTCGTAGCTCATTTTGAAGTTGGTCAAAAAACGATCGCAAAGCACGCAAAACAACTGGGAATGACTCGAAGATCCTCCGACCATTGATGTTTCTCGTTTTACTCCATTACATTCAAGAAAAAATGTGAAAAATTTCCACCTGTTTAAGAAGAAAATGAAGAAAAACTAAAACAATCATTGTTTGGGGAATTTATGAGTCATTCTTAGTCGTTTTGGGTGCTTTGCTCGTTTTTGAAAATTGCGATATGAGAGCAACGAACGTTTTTTTGATCAAGTTCGAAATAAGCTAGGAGGTTCTCATTTTGCTAAAATGGTCTAATTACGCCTTCTACAAATCCTTGAAATATTTTTCGAATCGCTCGCCAACTAATAGAAGTTTTATAAGAATTTTTTTAAAAAAAACACTGGACCTGCACTTTTTCCAGAAATACCGAAAACTCTACTGGAAATTAGTACCTCGTACCTCATTTCGAAGTTGGTCAAAAAACGATCGTCTTAAACAATATTTTAATTTTCAAAAAGGAGCAAAGCAGGTAAAATGATTAAGAATGACTCTTAGGTTCCCATAATAGTGATTTTTTTCGTTTTTTTTTCCATTGCATTCTAGAAAAAAAGCCAACCATTTCCACCAATTCCAGAATAAAATGGAAAAACGCAAACAATCATTGTTTGGAGGATCTACGACTCATTCTTAGTTATTTTGCGTGCTTTGTTCATTTTTGAAAATTGCAATATGATAGCGACGAGCATTCTTTGATCAAAATAATTTTCGAATCGCTCGCCAACTAATAAAAGTTTGAATTAAAATACTTTATCGAACTTTCATTGTCTTTATTGTTACTATAAATTCACAAAGTTTCGATGGGCGACTATCTGCAATCGTTATCAGAGACAATGAAAGTTCGACAAAGTGTTTTCATTCATAGTGATTCATTGTCTCAAACCTTCACATAATAAAAGTTTCATAAGAATTGACCACTTTTTTTTAAAAAAGCCCCTCAAAATTAGAACCTCGTAACTGGTCAAAAAACGTTTGTCCTGAACAATGTTGTAATTTTCAAAAGCGAGCAAAGCAGGCAAAACGACTAAGAATGACTCGTAGATCCTCGCAACAATGACTTACTTGTCGTTTTTCTCCGTTGCATTCTGGAGAAAATGCCAAGCATTTCCACCTGTTCCAGAATAAAATGGAGAAAAACGAAAAAATCATTGTTGGGAGAATCTACGAGTCATTCTTAGTCGTTTTGCATGCTTTGGTTATTTTTGAAAATTGAAATATGAGTGCAACAAGCGTTTTTGGATCTACTTCGAAATGAGCTACGAGATTCTAATTTTGTTAAGTTAATCTCCAGGACCCCCCACAAATCTTTGAAATATTTTTCGAATCGCTAGCCAACTAATAGAAGTTTCATAAGTATTAACCACTTTTTTATTATTAAATTAAAACCTTGTAGTTGATTTTGAAGTTAGTCGAAAAACGATCGTCTTAAACAATGTTGTAATTTTCAAAAACGAGCAAAGCAGGAAAAACGATTAAGAATGACTCGTAGTTCCTCCCGATTGTGATTTTTTTCGTTTTTTCCCCATTACATTCTAGAGAAAATGCCAAACATTCCCATCTCTTCCAGAATAATATGGAGAAACGAAAACAATCATTGTTGGGAGGATCTACGAGTCATTCTTAGACGTTTTGCGTGCTTTGCTCGTTTTTAAAAGCTGCAAGATGAAAGCAATGAGCCTTTTTTGATCAATTTTAAAATGAGCTGTAAGGTTCTACTTTTGCTACAATGGTCTCTATTACGCCCCCTACAAATCTTTGAAATATTTTTCGAATCGCTAGCCCACTAATAGAAGTTTCATAAGGATTAACCACTTTTAAAAAAAAAAAGACACTGGAAATTAAAACCTTGTAATTGATTTCGAAGTTAATCGAAAAACGATCGTCTTAAACAATGTTGTAATTTTCAAAAAGGAGCAAAGCAGGTAAAACGATTAAGAATGACTCGTAGATTCCCATAATAGTGATTTATTTCGTTTCTTTTCATTGCATTCTAGAGAAAATGTCAAACATTTCCATCTATTTCACAATAAAATGGAGAAACGGAAACAATCATTGTTGGGAGGATCTACGAGTCATTCTTAGTTGTTTTGAGTGCTTCGCTAGTTTTTGAAAACAAAGTTTCATAAGAATTGACCACTTTTTTAAAAAAAAGACACTGGAAATTAGAACCTCGTAACTGGTCAAAAAACGTTTGTCCTGAACAATTTTGTAATTTGCAAAAACAAACAAAGCATGTAAAACGACTAAGAATGACTCGTAGACCCTCCGCACAGTGATTTATTTGTCGTTTTTCTCTGTTGCATTCTGGAGAAAATGCCAAGCATTTCCACCTGTTCCAGAATAAATTGGAGAAAAACGAAAACAATCATTATTGGGAGAATCTACGAGTCACTCTTAGTCGTTTTGCATGCTTTGGTTGTTTTTGAAAATTGAAATATGAGAGCAACGAGCGTTTTTCGATCAACTTCGAAATGAGCTACGAGATTCTAATTTTGTCAAGATAATCTCCAGGACCCCTCACAAATCTTTGAAATATTTTTTGAATCGCTAGCCAACTAATAGAAGTTTCATAAGGATTAACCACTTTTTTTTAAAAAAAAAAGACACTGGAAATTAAAACCTTGTAGTTCATTTCGAAGTTAGTCGAAAAACTATCGTCTTAAACAATATTGTCATTTTCAAAAAGGAGCAAAGCAGGTGAAACTATAAAGAATAACTCGTAGATTCCCATAATAGTGATTTTTTTTTTCGTTTTTTTTCCATTGCATTCTAGAGAAAATGCCAAACATTTCCATGTATTCCAGAATAAAATGGAGAAACGGAAACAATCGTTGGGAGGATCTACGAGTCATTCTTAGTTGTTTTGAGTGCTTCGCTAGTTTTTGAAAACAAAGTTTCATAATTCTTATGAAACTTTGTTTTCATAAGAATTTTTTTTTAAAAAAAAAGACATCTTTTTTAAAAAAAAGACATTGGAAATTAGAACCTCGTAACTGGTCAAAAAACGTTTGTCCTGAACAATGTTGTAATTTGCAAAAACGAACAAAGCATGTAAAACGACTAAGAATGACTCGTAGATCCTCCCAACAATGATTTATTTGTCGTTTTTGCTCCGTTGCATTCTGGAGAAAATGCCAAGCATTTCCACCTGTTCCAGAATAAAATGGAGAAAAACGAAAACAATCATTGTTGGGAGAATCTACGAGTCATTCTTAGTCGTTTTGCATACTTTGTTCGTTTTTGATAATTGAAATATGAGAACAACAAGCGTTTTTGAAATATTTTTCGAATCACTCGCCAACTAATAGAAGTTTCATAAGAATTGACGACTCTATTTAAAAAACAAAACACTGGAAATTACAACCTCGTAGCTCATTTTAAAGTTAACCAAAAAACTATCGTTTTAAACAATGCTGTAATTTTCAAAAACGAGCAAAGCAGACAAAACGATAAAGAAATACTCTTAGATCCTCCCAATAGTGATTTTTTTTCATTTTTCTCCCTTGCATCCTAGAGAAAATGCCAAACATTTCTATCTATTGTTTTGAGGACCTACGAGTCATTCTTAGTTGTTTTGCATGCTTTGTTTGTTTTTGAAAATTGAAATATGAGAGCAGCAAGCGTTTTTGGATCAACTTCGAAATGAGCTACGAGATTCGAATTTTGTTAAGATAATCTTCAAGACCCCTCACAAATCTTTGAAATATTTTTTGAATCGCTAGCCAACTAATAGAAGTTTCATAAGGATTAACCACTTTTTTTTTAAAAAAAAGACTGGAAATTAAAACCTTGTAGTTTATTTCGAAGTTAGTCGAAAAACGATCGTCTTAAACAATATTGTAATTTTCAAAAAGGAGCAAAGCAGGTAAAACTATAAAGAATGACTCGTAGATTCCCATAATAGTGATTTTTTTCGTTTTTTTTTCATTGCATTCTAGAGAAAATACCAAACATTTCCATCTATTCCAGAATAAAATGGAGAAACGAAAACAATCATTGTTGGGAGGATCTACGAGTCATTCTTAGTCGCATTGCGTGCTTTGCTCGTTTTTAAAAACTGCGACATGAAAGTAATGAGCGTTTTTTGATCAACTTTAAAATGAGCTATAAGGTTCTACTTTTGCTACAATGGTCTCTGTTACGCCCCCTACAAATCTTTGAAATATTTTTCGAATCACTCGCCAACTAATATGGACCAGTTTTTTAAAAAAAAACACTATATTTGTGCTTTTTTGCAGAAATACCGAAAACTCTACTGCGACGGCCGTTTTACAGCAACGATCAACAGCAATATTTAAATTACGCTAACATCGGTTACATAATTGGCCGTGAGATCATCTACGGTTTTGATACTGAAGGCCAACAATACGATTCAAATGGTAATTTAGATAATTGGTGGCAACAAACGACACGTGATATCTACGTAAAAAAAACACAATGTATGATCGATCAATATTCAAACGTTACAGATCGAAATAATAAGAAATTGAAAGTAATTAGAGGTAATTTTATAATTACAATATAATACACGATTGTTTCGTTGTAGTTTGATGGTGTTCGAACACTTGACGAAAACATCGCCGACAATGCTGCTGTCCGTTTAGCATACCGAGCTTACCGTAGATGGGCGCAATTCCATCGGGATGAATTGAAATTACCCGGATTGGATTTTAATCCGTTCCAGTTATTTTGGATTGCATTTGGACAGCAATTTTGTACGGTACAAACCGATGAGAAAATTGAATCGACTATTTATGAGAGCTCCCACGTATTGCCCAAGTATCGTGTTAATGTTCCGTTAATGAATTCCGAAGAGTTTGCGGGTGATTTCAATTGCCCGCAAAACTCCCCGATGAACCCCCAACATAAATGTGAAGTGTGGTAAAATTATCAATGTTGTAACAATTTGTGACTGTATTTATGTTTGAATGTTTATACACTTTTGACGAATAAAAATGGATTAACAAGAAATTTTATTCATACAATAATTTTACAATTTTCGTTTAATAAATACACGAAATAAACAATATCTCTACCATACTGTACACTTATGTGTCGGATTCATCCGGCTACCCCTCGGACATTGGAAATCTTTGGCGAAATATTCCGAATTGGAAAACGGTCCTAGTACACGAAATTCAGCTGGTGCATGTGCATCAACAGTCACTTGCAACGATAACGCCTCCGGTCGATGTTTCGAACACCAAATTTGCGCTGCCGACAGCCAAAATAATTGAAATGGCTCGTATTTCAGACCCGGCAATTTCGGTTCTTTCGGATTGTTCTCCGACCATTTCTTATAAGCCAAATACGCCTGTTTAACGCCACCATTATCGGCAATGTTCTCACCTTGAGTCCGAACGCCGTTCAACTGAAATCCCACACAAAATTCAAACATTTCACAAATTTACACCGAAAAACAATTACGTTCATATTGATTTCTGGAACGGTGAAATTGTTGTATTGATTGATAATACATTGGGCTCTCTCCAGGAATTTCCGTTTCGTCTTCTCTTTCCACCAATTGACCAAATTACCATTTTTATCGAATTGTCTACCAGTATCGTCAAAGCCATGTGTAATTTCATGACCAATTACCGAACCGACTGCACCGAAATTCATGTACCGCGGACGGTCTTTATCGAAGAAGATTCCTTGTAAAATACCGGCAGGAAATACTGAAATGTTTAGAATACCATTAAGGCTGCGCTTCAGTACTTTTTATGAAAATGGGGAATGTTTGACTCACGATTACTCGCTTGTTTTTGAAATTGTAGAAACTCACGATAGCGTTATCGAAAGACCATTTCAAGGTGCAGGAGAAGGACGATTTTGTTTTGCAAAATTTTGAGGAAATTCTGAATTACACTCAATTGTCTCAGAGCATGTTTTTTGCAGTTTCCCCACAGCTCAGCCTATATTGACTATTTTTTAATGAAAATGTATAAGAAATTCTAAGGGCTTTCCAAATAAATAAGAAATTTTCCGATCGGCTCGTTAGTTTTTCCGAATTCTAATTATAATAATTAAATTTTCATTAATAATCAACAAAGGCTGAGCTGTGGGAAAATTGTAAAAAACCTGCCCTGATACAATTGTCTATAATTCAGAATTTCGTCAAAATTTTCCATAACCCTGGCTCCACACATTGGTCCCAACGTTGGCGCCAACGGTATTTGTCCAATGTATGGTTAAAGAACATGAGGTTGGCGCCAACGTTGGAAATTGGTTTAAAAAAAAACCAACAAAGTAGTTAGTGCCAATGTTTGTCTAGCCATCCGCACGTTGGAACTTGTCATTTTCTAACACCATTGAGAAGTTTTTTACCAATTACTCGTCCAATATAAGCCAACGTTTGCACCAACGTTAGGGCCAATGTGTGGAGCCTGGCTAACGCTATCGCTCATTTCTACATCTTAAAAAACAAGCGAG
>JAZBGW010002593.1:0-11125 GCA_037464815.1 Mylabris variabilis | reverse complement strand
GAGGGCGGTCGTCACAATGTAACAGAATGTTAACAAGTCAGAATTTGGGAAGAAAGATATTCAATCAGAAGATGATGTTATTTGAATGCTGATGTTGAAATTCTTTACAATACCTCCCATCTACCCACCTTCTTACCCTTACGAAAGAAGAAACCTGACTCAGACTAACGAAAATATGCGAAATTCTCGCTCAAGACTCGGTCTCGTTTTTTTTGATCGCCACTGTACGTAACTTTAACTTCTATCAAGTAAATGTAAGAAATCTGAAAAATTGTAATATCCAGGTACCGTCATAGATTAAAAAAAAGGATAATAACAATAATAATAATAATAATAATCCGGAGAAAAAGATAAAAAAACAGAGCAAAAGACAATGAAGTTGATAATAAAAACCCCTGTTCATAATACTGTTTATTTGATTTAATAAGAAAAAGACAAGCCATCATGTACTATCGATACGTCATGTAAACATGCTTGAACATTCCAGAACTTCTCTAAGTTGTGTTTAATTGGTCTGGCATTGCAGATTAACTTTTCATTATGTTATCGAGACGTAAATCAGTATTCTTTTTTTTTAAATATCCTTTATCTCATTTAATGTAGAACAAAGACCAAAGCGTGTGTAGCCAAAGTTTATAGCTAGGATCACGTATATATTGCAAGCTAATTTTGTTTTCAAATAATAAAAAATGGATAATTTTAATAGTTTACACCAGTGCTTCTCGACCTTTATTACCAAGTGGAGACCTGTAAAGTGCTCTGTAGTCTTTCAAGGGCCAATAATTTTCATAAAAAGAAAACATTTATTGTGCTAGGGGTGTAAAAATGTTCATTAGTAGTCTGACAAATTATTCTGTGGCCCAATATCGGTTCCCGTTGAGAAACACTGGTTTGAAAGTCAATACTAAACTAATGGGAAATAACGATGACCGACGCAGTGAGGCGAAGGATTTCTGAGTTTTAATGTTTCACGGTCAATCTCGGGTTAGACCTATTTTAAATCTTTTCAAGGCGTATTGGACAAACTTCAAAAAAACAAACGTTACTTACGTTTTACATTATTTTAATACTTTTAAAGTGTAAAAAAGGCTCGTGGAAAGCGCTGTAGATCCAAAAGTTAGTCTTGATTGCACCCACTTTCCAATGAGCTACGAGGTTCTATTTTTGCTCGAATGTTCTCTGGGGACCACCCTACTAATCCTTAAAGTATTATTCGAATCTCTTGCTAACTAATAGGAGTTTCACACGAATTGGGTACATTTAAATTTTCGTCACTATATATTAAAATAATCAATTTTCGCAACATATGCAACAGTGAGCTTTATTAATATTTAATATTATAGGCAGAAATAAATTCGACTTGTATTGCTTCTATCGGGACTTTTATTCGTTTTTAAACTCAATTTAAAGTAACTTAAGAACTGAGATAAGCAACAATTTGATAATTAACTCCACGGAAATCTCGAAACACCATTTAATTTGTTCTTTACAAATATCGGAGAAATTCCCTTAGATATCCCCAGTTTGTCTTCAACACGTATTTACTATTGTTCTAAATTTTGCCCAAGAGAGTTGAATAAGATAACACAAAACAGATGCTATTAAATTTTAAAGACTAATTGAATTCTAATTTGAAAGTTGATTTTCTTCATTCTAAATAAGGTAAAAATTCGTTTATTATAAATTGTCACTTTCTGTACCTTTGAGATGCTGTTAAAGCTGCGTATGAGTTGTCAAACACAGATATACTTTTTAGTTCGCTCGTCTGATCACCGGAAATTTCTCGAAATTAAATATTCAGCATCTTGATTTTTTCTTTAAATAGAATTCTCTTCCAATATTCCAGAATTTTATCGTTTATCTACAGGACTTTTATCTTCAATAGAATAGAATATTGCACGTTTTTACGGACGTTGTCCTTTTTAATTTTGTATATTTATCAAAATAAAACTCCCCGTTGTATTATTTTCAATATTGAAGTGCGAGTGAAAAATCCAGTATGTACTGGAGATTATCAAGTCTGTTGCGAATGAAATTGCAATACAGCTAGCTTACAGTGGCTGACTGGGATTAACTTGAATGAAAAGGGGTGGATGAAATTCCCATCGGTCCTCGTCAACATTACACTATATTAATGTACCGTTACATTAACCAACATCACAACATATACACAGAGACGGGAAAAGAATTACCACAATAGAAATCGGCAGTCATTCGTATCAGAATCATCCAGATTTCAGGCGAGCCTTTTCACAATTTCATCTGTCGACTAGAAAATGACGGATATTATTTTTGCCAAAGCTGAAAGGATTTTTGTGTTGTTGTCGATCGGACAAGCCTCGTTTATTGTATTAATTATACGACTAAAAACGTGTCTTAAGTTACAACTGTTGATGTTTTCTCTAGTGTAATTGTGTTGACTTGATTAATAGTAATTGTATTAACTGGAAAGTAGCAAAGTATGGCTTTGCCTGGGAAGCGAAACGTGTTCAATGAAAGTTGGATTCAACATTTGGAAAAATGTCAAAATCGTTGAGAATAAGTGTCATCGGTGGTTTTTACCCATTTTGCAAGGTTTTAAAAGCTTCCAACGGTGTTTTTTTGACGGGAGATTATATCTCAACTTGATTGAATATCTGTCAGGCATTGTTTTGTTGTTGTTTTTATTTCCTAAATTGTTCTACAACTAATAATCTGTAAATCATCGACTAGTGTTTTGCTTCTTATTCCTCGTATTTTGATTAATGTTGTTTAGATTAAACTCTCATTACTGAGCGTGTTCCTTTTGTTTTGAACTAAAGTTATCGGTTGCATCATTGTCATTATCATGATTATAGAAACTGAAGTTAGTGATTGCATCTCTTCGTCCTTAGTAAAGATATGTTCCGGTGTTCTGTCCTGTCCTGAGTCCTTGTCCTGCGCTGTTATAGTAGTGGGGGCTTGTCCCGGGCGCAGCCGTTTGTTCCACAGTATCTAGCGCGCTCTCGCGGTAGTTACCTCTCTGAGTTTTGTGTATATTTGAATTGTTTTGAAAAATTTGTTAAGCCCGACCGACATCGATGTTGTTATATTTGTCGCGATGTTATCGGCCACTATCTATAATTGATAACATCAAATTTGGACATAATCAGTGATTATATATATACAAATTCAAATCATTTATAATTTCAATATAAATTATGTTAATTCTGTTTGGTTTAGATGAATTTTGAATGAAATGGTAGGGGAGAATTGATTGTCAAGTGTTGAGTGAATGTGTGCTAATTAAGACATGTTCACAATTAATTACAGTATCTTAAAGGATATAGAAATCTACGGCACACCCGTTGACACTTGTTAAGGAGTTTTATCAAAGAGAAAAATGTAATTTTTAGTGCATGTCTTTGATGTTTATACAAATGATTTAACACTTTTTTTTTTGAGAAAATAACACGAAAATTTTCCACAATTACCGCATATTACCCATGTAGATTTCGCACGTAATCTAGGTATAATATAAAATGCCTACGCACGTTTAGTCCTCAAGGCGTTTATTGAGCTCCTATTATTTATTACCGGAACCCAAACCGAACTATAAAGTCTTCGTAGGGTAACTATCCGTTTTATAGTTAGTCTAGAATCGAAAAGTGTTGAATTTTTTGATTTCTCCAGCTTCCTAACGGAAATCCATTCGATACTAATGAACAAAGAAAGTCAATTGGATGCGCCAAGAAATCTTCTAAACAATACCAAGATAACGGATCTCTTCAACAACTAGTGTGATTTAAACCGGAATTACTTCAATTGAAACTTGAAATTGAACTATTTGCTACACACTTAATCTATCTTAGAGGCTTTATTGATGTAATAGCGACAAATTAAATTTGATTTGAATAATACGGTCGTTTTTTCTCCCGTATTGTACACGGATAATTACTACACTCTACAATTATTCATTTTTTCTGTAATGTCAATAAAGCAATCAATCATCGATATATTCGAATAAAAGTGTAATTTTTTTTTCACTGAGGATAAAATTATATGCTAATAAAAGTTATTATTCATTTCTCTATTTTAACGTGTGCTGCTGTTATAAATTTGATTTGGATGCGAGCGAGGTAGTAACGACATTAATCATAATTGTTTACATACACCGTGATGCTTTTTGGTAAAAACCAGAGACCTATTTTATGATTTATGAACGGTTGAATTTCATTTATAGAACACAAGCTGATTTTTAATCGTTTCATAATTAGTAATTGCGTATTTTGCGTTTGTAATTATAGTAATTCATTAAAAATGAGAATAAAGACGAATTAAGGTTCAAATCCTGGTATAGTTTTGCAACTTCTTTCTTTTAGTAATCATTTAACAAAGATTAGACTTTGTCTAGTTTGATTTTATGGTTTTACAATCACTTTTTCTTTGGTTTTTTCTGCTTACTCCTCAACTTGTTCTTGTACAGACTTCAACTTAGAAATATCGATTACATATAGTTTTAATCCTTTTACAGTGTCTTAAATTTGAATTTAATTCAGGAAAAGGGTTGGCATTTTTGGGAACAAAGCTTGTAGTTGCTGCTTCCAAAAAGGTATCAAGGGATGCGTTCTGGGACGATTTTGTTATTCTATTCATTGTCCTAACACGATCCGTGTAGAATTGGAATTCTTTTGGCTTGTACAAAAAATCTACACTCGTTTTTTTGGAAGCAACAGCTTTGAATTCCTTCTATTCACAAAGAGTACCCGAAAGATATTTCTTTAATGCCCCTTTTTTCGATCTCACTAATTCCAGTTCTCTACAATACAACGGTCAATCTTGTTGGTAATTTATTAATACATAGGTGTAACGATAATTTACATAAACTGTAACTGTAATCAATGATAAATAAGATAATAACCGTGCGAATTAGTAATCGAGAACTTGATGATTTGCTGTAAATTTACTGTTAATTTCCATCAATCCTGCATGACTGTAATAAAGTTGGACGCATAATTTTATAAATTATCCCATCGTGTGTGATTTATGATTATCACCGTTACTTAATTTGATGGAATCGAAATTGTAGTCGACAATAAATTTTTCTAAAGTACTAGCTAGATTCCAAATCTGTTCCCTTGTAGTGAAGGTTTATAGTGGAATTTATATGCGTGAACTAGGAGCGATCCACACACATTTATATAAAAAAAGAACGAACAGATGAGAACAGGGGATATGAAGTGATAAATGATCTGAAACTTGAAAAATTGCACAACACAGACTATAAAATTGATTGAGAGAATGGAAAGTCAAAGATAAAAGAAGCTTAACCTTTATCGGAGATTTCTTGTTTGCATTTGATTTGCTTTTAGATAATAGATTCTTGGACCATTTTTTGCATGGTTGAAATTCAATTAAATTCCACCGATCAAATTAACATTTATAAAAATAAATAAATTCAAGTTACATATACATGATGATCTATTAATTTTTTAATGTATGTATTAATTGATTCTCTGATCAAGTTAAACTTCCATTTCCTCTCCTTTAATTGAGAATTTCCGTCTTTCGTAATCGAAAATTTCAATTATAAGACTATATTTTCAAGTTTTACGAAAACACGGGTTTTACATTTCAATATTGTTTCATCCCTGATTTTAATTAAATTGAAATATAAATGAATAGTTGATGAAATTTGATTATACAAGTCCAAGTGGAAGAAAATTGGGAAATTAACATTTTTCAATCGAATACTTGTGGAATATACAAAATTAATATTTAAAATTTTTAAAATCTTTGTTCGCCCGGCGCATCCACCAAATATACACATTCTCCCATATAATTCTAGAATCCAGTTCATGATTGACACTTAATTTAAACAAAACTTTCTGGATTTGTTTTAAATTTTTGATATAATTTGAGGTACATAACATTTTACCAATCATCATATAGACGAGCTTATTTGTTTGATTAATAAACAATTCTCTCCCCATTTCTATTCAATGTTCAATGTACTCATTTGCGTATAAATGAGTTTGTTTTTTTATATCTTATCAATTTTAATGAGACTTATCAGTACAACATGAATCGAATACAAGGACCTTTTGTATTTTCATCCTACACATTCTCAATAACAATACTTGTTTGGTATAAATCGATTTTGGTAGTCATCGATTTTTATTGTTGCAAGTTCGGTTTGAATTTCAATGAAGTTAGGAAGCGAATAGATTGTGGAAAACTTTGGCTATTATATACTTCATGGATTATTGCACAATTAGGTTCCACTGTCTATATTATTGAATATAAACAGTAATGACGTTATTAATTGATATCAAATATCAATAATTTCTTATTATTTTGTTTTGTATTGGGATTTTCTATTGAAAACTTTTGTGTAAAGTAAATTGAATTGGGATTTCTGCCTCTATCTAGGAAAACTTTCTGCAGGCGACAGAAATTTTACACCTTAGTTTCACTAGTTTCGCCGTTTTGTCCGTTGAGAATTGTTTGATTTTCTCACACATTGTACAGACGTATAGGCACCTTAACCAATTAGTAAACTTTCAGTTTCTTCATCAATATAGTTTAGTCGAATTTTGTTGATAAATCAGTTGTGAAGACGTACTCTGTAATATTCCCGTGTATAATGAAGTATACATCAACTTGTGGAATTCATAATGAACTGTTATTATTTATTTATAAGCTATTCTAACTCTATCAGAGTTTTAAGTTTACCGTTGCATGGGGTCTTCGTCTTTTTAAGGCTTCTAGACTTTGTCAATTTACACAAATCATTCTAGTTGTTATTTTAATATATGAGCTCATTTATATTCTTTTACGAAAAAGTTCTGTCAAAGTATTGTAATAATAGTAGCAGTTTTGTCACTTGGCAGCAATGTACCGTAAAGGCGAGGATATTTGAATGGGATATAAATAATAAAAATCGAATTCTGGATCGTATGAAAATTTTTACCATATTTCATTTGTACTTGTAGTTATGATGTTCTATATGGATTGCATGCAATCGGAACGGTCACGATAGGAAACACCAAACTAGATTGAACAGGCGATTTTTAAGCAATACATTGCAAATTATTATTTTAACGTACTTATTATGCAATTATATGGTTGTTGAGACGGCCGATAACATTTTTTTATTGCCAAGAAACTGTTGATTTCTTCCCTCTAGTAATAAGCAAAAACTATAGCCTCTCCCGGAAACTAATAGTTTATTGAAATTTTATTTGTTCTAGTCAGTTTTTTGGATAAATATCTAATCTTTTGTTGATCCATATATCGTTGACTATAAATTTCTGTGTCGTTTATTACTCTGCTCCGATCATAAAAAGCTCAAGGTTCAACTTTCAGCAAGAAGAGTGCGAATATGTATAGGGATACCCAAATTAATGCCTATTGTACGTCGGCAAAATTACGCAATAGCTTGAATGTTGTTAGCGTCGTCAGTTATTAAATTACCAAATTTTGTAAGCCTGGCAGTGTACAGTTGCGCTACATAAATTCTATTCAGGATGCGTTGAAATTTACATGGGAAAAAATCGACTATAAAATATAACTCGATAAAAAAAAGCGAAAACATTGAATATTTTCTCTGTTGAGACAGTAAACTAGAAATATGCTCTTTTACTATTGCACTTTTCCGGATTGGGATACATTGAAATGTATAAATGTTGTAGAAATGGGAACTAATCATGAATTACTGACTATCTAGACAGTTATTGAATTTTTTCTTCTTTTTTCAGATGTTGAGAGAAACAAACTTTGATCGTAACACCAAGCTATTCCTTGTAAATGCTCTCTTTGAAATTATTCTGCATTAAACAACCATTTGAATGATTATAAAACTTTCTTAATTTTAAATTAAACAAAGTAAGTTTGAAACGTTTCGCATTTTTCTTCATCATTAATAATGATGCATTCTCTGGATGGTTGCGCTCATCAATCATCCGACATTTTGTTGGATTTTTACAATATCAAGGAAAAAAATAGAGAAACGTCTTTATAGTCATATTAAAGACAATCTTCTTTTTTATTTCGCTTGCACCGTTCCTTTATTAATGTCGTTCTTTTACTAGTTTATAAGATGATCTCTTTGGGAATTTAATATTAAATTTCAATTTTATCTTACTCACATAAAACCCTCACATCTTTTGCATCTGCATACATATCAAAGTGGTTGCACAATTTTATAACTTTTAGTGTTGCCATGCATAAAGGTCTCTCCGGTTTCAATACGATTCTTTGTTACTGGCGAACCGACGATGAGTATGATTGGAATTTATTTATTACTGCATCAGATGTTATTATTTTTCAGCAATCCTCTTTGCATACAGCTACCGAATTCTAAACAACAACTGGGTTAAAATCTTTGTATTTAGAGCTAATTATAGTCTTTGTTCAATGTTTTTCGATTTTTTAAAGAACGTTATTGTGTTTAATGATGGGATATTGCGGAAATCCTCTACTATTTGAAATGCGGCTAGTCTCTATTATTCTTCATCGCTTTCTGTTGTGATAAACCGAACCATTTACTGTGAAAAACGTAGAAAATCCTCCGATATTCGACAACAAAACAATATTATTGATGGATATTGGTATATCAAACCTAATATTCAACTAAAATTGAATCGCTAGGTCAAAGGGCTTTCATAATAAAATGTAGGTTAGCTCAATTGTTAGGGTAGTTTCTTTGTGTTAGTTATAGTTGTAGAATCGATTATCTGTGTGTGTATATATTAACATCATATTTCCATGTAAATGTGTAGGAAAACAGGAGCTTTGGAAAGTTTTACATTTATGTAGAAATCGTATTTTTCATACAGTCCACAGAACTTATGATAAGTACGTTGATTTTTTCTGCAATTTCCTATGTAGAACGCTTTAAAATGAATTTCTAAAGGTACTCAACTTCTAGAATTCGAATTATAGCTTTAACGATTCAGTTTTACAATTTGTTCAACGAATTGGAGAATACGTACAAAGTTTTTTGCGTTTCTCCATCAAGCTTTATGTTCCCAGTCGATAATCAAACTAAATAAAAGACAATCTTTTTATTAATTTCTCTCTATATAAAGAAAGAATTTCGTCATGACGGTCACTGTTATATAAATCAAATTACTTGATGAATCTGCCAGAAGCATAAGTTGGATTGCCGTTTTCTCACGATTATTGTTTTTTTTTGTATCAACTCATTCAATGAAGGGATGAATAATTGAAATAGTTTCGTCTCGAATATTCTATTATGTTTACCAACAGGATTAATTAGCTTGTGGAGAAAAAAAATTATAAATTCATGCTAAGCGAGAGATTTTGATAACAAAAACAGAATCTGTTGTCGTTGCTTAATCATCTTTTAATGAGATGCGTGTGAACGCGTGAAACTGTGAATATTCTCGATTTTCCAGCTTTGTAACTTTACACAAAGAAATTTCCAACGATTTGTTCGTCAACGACTTGAAATTCCCAAGAGGGTGTATGGTCAGCAATTCTATCGTTCAATATTGAGGCAAGATAGTGTGAAAATCGTTACGTTCTGTTAGAATTAACAATTATTGGATTAAAATTTCTACGTTTTTTTTTTAATATTTAGCGAAAATTACATGTGGGTACATGTTAATGTAGAAAATGTGTTGAATTCAATTAAACTAATTGGGCGCAAATACCAAAGCCGTTAGTAATTTGATAAATAATTACGATTAAACTGCTTTATGTAAATTTTGTTTTGAATGTAAACAAATCATTGTAGAATTTGTATATTTGTTGTAATATGCAATATTTAACGGTCTAGCTATAGCGAAATAGCGATTTTGTTGAATACAGTTGATATAAAGCAGAGGTTTGATTAACTTTTATTTAATTCATCGTTCATTTCATTGTAACTTTAAGAAATTGGTTTTTAATGTTCCACTGCAATGATCAAAAACCGTTTTACCTCGTTACACTAATTATTAATCAATTTCTTTTGTTAATAAAGTGAATTTTATCGCGACTGTTGAACGTAATTTCAGGGCCGCTTGTAAGCATGAAATACCCAAAGTGTCGTTTTAACGTATTCTAATATTGACATTAAATAAAAATGTACAATCTACAAGAAAATTCCAATAGATTTTGGATAATAATGATTGCTTTTGCTATAGGTCGTCGCCCCTCAAAAGTCCTAGACACTTGCCTACTTTGCTTAGTGGTAAATCCGGCCCTGTACGGTACGGTCGCCTTATATTCTCTAAGGTTTATGTGTCGTTACGAGCCGTATAATGTGAAATATTTTACTTGGATTTCGTGTCTCAGCATAATATCCATAAAGGTTGGAACGAATGTTGTGTTGCTTGTACGTTTGCCATCACTTGAGAATTAACCAACAGAGTAGGTGTCATTTCCAAAAAAAACAACAACAAACTACCCTTATAAAAAGAAACGTACATTAATAATGAAAAGATTCAGCTATGTCATTCTCCAACGTTTCTTTGTTTTTTATAAATATAAAATGCTCATTTGTACTTTTAATTTTTCAATTACAAAGAAACCGCCAGTAATCATCGTCTTTGTTTTTGTTTAATGAACAGGAAATGCTAATAATCAACTTTATCGCCCTTATACTACTGCTACAATCACTAGAAAAACTTACAAAAACAGCTCTCTCAGGTGTTATTGTAGTGTTTGTTTGATTATACAAAGAGTAATTGTGGATAATATTCGAATATACAGACACAATGGTCATTTGTTCGGTGTTTTGAGGAGGATTTATAGGCGTTTGTATAAAAGCACTTATCTAAAGAATGAATCTTAATGGTTGTTGTTATGCTTTTTTGTTTAACGTTTCATTCTTATGTTCCTCTATTTTATTTCTAGACATTGGTGAGATAAGGAATCATTAAAACAACATGCCTATAAAGAATTCAACGTGGGAGATCCTGCTCGTACTGTTAATAATCTTATCAGCTGAATTACAAGGTAAGTTGTATTAATTATCTATCAACTATTAATTATAATCTTAAAAATGTATCTTTAATTACTATGTAGAAACTATTGCGAGTAATTATTCTTGTAAATGCCAGATTTCTAATCGACTCCTTGAACAGATTTGTTGTACATATCGAATTTCATCTACTATCCACAATATTAAACCTTCTAACAAGCAATCTGATCACCT
>JAZBGW010002592.1:0-11125 GCA_037464815.1 Mylabris variabilis | reverse complement strand
TAGATAAAGCATAGTATACAACTCGCTATAATGAGCGCTATTAATTACCTCAAATGATTACAACCCTCGCTCACTCTGTTCGCTCGGGTTGTAACCTTCATTCTCGGCAATAATAGCGCTCATTATAGCGTCGTTGTATAATATACTATTATTTCGAAATAAATAGCTTATATCAAATTTTATATTATTTGTTTCTGTTGTTTTTTCCCCAATTTTCGAGGGATGTTGTCAGTGAAGTTAGAAACTTTGGTTTCTCTTATAAATTTTCCACCAATCTACACGTGTTATTGTTTACTGTTTTCGAACAAATATCTGATGAAATTTCAAGGATTTGCATTAAATTATCTTAAAGTACACGATATTCTTTAATAACTAATCGACGAATTCTATTCAAAACTGTAAATAGAATTAATTAATTCATAATGATGAATTTAAATAAAATCAAATTAGACATATTTTATAAACAACAAAACGGTGAAACATACATAAACAAGTCGCTATATAAAATAATCGAAACTTCAATTATTTAAAACAATCTAAATTTTTCAACAATTTTCGATGTGAGTAAAAATAACCAAGGTTAAAGCTTGAATAAATTATAAAAAGCATACTCCGACTCTTAAAGAAATTGAGAAAAAAAGAGAGAATAATTAAAATAAATTGTTATAACCGGTATAAAACAAACCGCAGTTTTATTTTTAATAATATCAAAACAAAAACGAGAAGAAGTACGATAACAACGTCGGATAATCTACGCTTTTATCTTATTAAATGTTTTATTAATTTAATCGTCTTGTTTAAATTTCTAAAGATATTCTAGTCGGGTCGACGTAACTTTTTACAATGCCATTATCATTCAAACATTATTATCGATAAGGTTAAATGTTAGCTAACATTTCATAATTATCAAGCCAGTGATTCTTTTAAAACATACGGCAACGAAAATGATAAATTTACCACAATTTTTATTTATTGATTGAGTCGAGTCGGAATAAAATCATTTTAAAATCCACAAACAACTGACACAGCCGTAAGAATGATATTCACCTTGTAGAACGGAACGGGCAAAAAATCGTCTCAGATGTAGGAAAACATCTATCAATCAAATTCTTGTCTTCTTCTTTTCCGATAGGAATTATTCATTTTTTAGTTGAAAATATATGGAAGAAAATCATCTCAGCAGTTAAACAGTGAAAATTGATTTTCTACTGTTAGAATTTTTCATTAGTCATTCGAATAAATGATACGTTCAGCTCCCGCTTTCCATTCAAATATTATTATGGGGTAGAACGAAAACAACCCCAATATCAATGGAATGAGTGATTGATAAACAAACAATAAATAAATTATTCGAAATGTAACCTTTATTGGACAATTTTGCGCTATTGTTGTTATTGTCTTTATTGTTATCGTGTTTAAATATTCCATCAAAAGTTATTTAACAGGATGTAGTGAATTTATCTGGCAAACAGGAAGTAATTTTCAATTTGCCGACAATCATAATTGTTAATTTGTGGGGTTTTCTACAAAAAAAAGAACATCGAGTAGAGTTATACTCAAGAAATCGAGGCTAATTCGTAATTTTTAACCGTCTTTTAAAGATGAGATCCACGTTTAGTGCAACGGAAAATTCAAAGTTTAATTAGAGGAAATTTAAGAATTTTGTTGTTTATAAACGACAAACGTCAATATTTTTTAATTAGCGATAATTATGAGGCAGGTGGGAAACAAATTGTGATTCTAACCGTATTTGAAACATTTTTGTTTGATTATCTATTTGCACCGTTCAAGATTATTCAAATCCATTTATGGTCAAATTCTTTCTCTTCATCCATCAATATTTAATTAAATTTAAGGTCTCGATATTTACCATAATTTGAAGCTAGTGGAACAGTCTCTGTTTTGCTACAACTATTCAAGTGGAAATGATTTGTTAATTGAGAGGTCCCTTAATTGAATCATCCAAAATACATTCCGGTTCTGATCAAGTTCCGGGCGTTGGCATTGTTACCTCTCAACTCTAAGAAGAGAGCATCTGCTTGTTTATCGACTCTATTGATAATTAATTTTGAGATGATTCGATAACTATTGTGTGTAGCCTAAGCTTTTAGTTTGCGTTGAGGGAAGGTGGAAAGATCCACACTTCCCTTAGACGAAATGTGTTGATCATTATCTGATATTATTGATTTTTGTTTGTGAATATGAACGGCTCAGAAGATAGACGACAAGGGGGTTTGAGTAAATGTCATGAAGGCGCTGATCTTTTCTAATCAATTTATGTATTATTGATTAAATAGTAACGATAAAAATAGTTTATAACCTTGAGTAATTAAAATTCCGTTTGTGTCACAACAAATATGGAATTGTAACGCATATTCGTCGATAGAATTACGCAAATAATATTCCAAATTAGAATTGATTTAGAATTATTAAAATTTAAAGGAACCGATTCTGTAACGTTTCTGTTAATTTTAAGAGCCTATTAAAACCGAATATGCTATTATTCTGTAAGTCACATTAATGTTAAAATTGTAACATGACCTGGTAATATTGCCTGTTAAACAATTGATTTTAAAGGCGTCTACGTGGAACCCTTTAAAATATAACAGCCCTATTTATTTATCCAAAATGACTATTATTTTTTATCACAATCAGGCCCGGACTGGATAGGGCGGCGAGGCGGAGATTTTCTCCGGGGAACCGAGCAATTATTAAAAAAAATTGCCATATGTTTATTTAAAATGTAGGCGATGTACAGAAGGGTGTGTAATGACGATAGGCCATTAGAAGGATAAGAAGTTCTAATTAATAGAAGTTGATTCTAGCTGTCTTTCTTCTGGGCTACCTATGGAATTTTTTTTGTTTTAACAACCCCCGTTATATGGGGTATTGCACCCTTTTCTCTTATTTTAAATGAAACGACCATTTTTATTGTTTTTTGGAATTCTGTGGTAAAATCGATGGGGACTTTGATGGTATCTACGGTTTGAGGTCCAGCGCTAGCAATTTTTAGTTATTTGACTTTTAGTGAAAATTTTAAATTTAATACAGTTCGATCCAGAATTTTTTCCTGTTTAACAATAATAATATAAAAGATAATTAGATATATATATGTAATAAAAAATCTCCGCTGGGGCCAAACTTTAGTCCGACTCTAATCACAATAGAAGGCTCAAAATTCAAAAAGGAACTCATTTGTCATTATATTTTTTAATAATTCTCACAAAAGCTTGATAAACACATATACAGAATGTTCTTTAAGGGTGGTTAATTATTGTAAAACTCCTATTAGTTGACCGGAGATTCGAAAAATATTTCAAGAATTTGTAGGGTAGTCCATACAGAATATTTTACCAAAGTTAGAACCTCGTAGCTCATTTCAAAGTTTGGTTTTGGACAATGTTGCAATTTTCGAAAATGAGCAAAACACACAGAACGACTTAGAATGACTCGAGCATCTTCCCACCAGTGATTTTTTCATTTTTCTTCATTGTAATCTACAGAAAGTGCAAAATATTTCCACCTGTTCCAGAATGCATTGGTAAAAAACGAAAAAAATCAATGTTGGGGCGATCCTCGAGTCATTCTAGGTTATTTTACCTGCTTTTCTCGTTTTTGAAAATTTCAACATTGACAGAAACGAACTTTTTTTGACCAAACTCCAAATGTGCTACGTCGTTCTACTTTTGCTAAAATGGTCTCCAGGAACTACCCTACAAATCCTTGAAATATTTTTCAAATTGCTCGCCAACTAATAGGAGTTTTATAAGAATTGACCACATTTAAAAAGCAGCCTGTATAACCAAATAATCTTAAACTTTTATCAAATTATTTCGCTTCAATAAGGAATGCAATCAAAGTTACATTAATAACAATAAAAATAAAAAAATTCTATTGTTCATATACTATTATAAAAATCAGATTTTAGAAGGATAATCTTATTGATGATAACAATTGGCAACGTTGCTGTGTTAAAATTGAGATTACAGAATGCAATTTTCCGTTAAAATTTTAACAGGGCTCTTATAATTTTAACTTTAAGGGGCTGTTCAAATTTAAGAGAAAAGTTACAGAATCGATCCCAAAATACTACAATTATGGCACGATAAAATTTTCTATTCGTTAATTTTTCAATATCGGCTCGTATTCTGTAATTTTAGTAAAAAAAAACCTATTTCACTCCCTGAAAATTTACACTAGATGATAATCACTGCCAAGACATTCTCTACAAAGTTGTAGAATATGAGCTTTTGCTTAAAATATCAACAATAACAAGCTGTTATCGGGCTAGTTTCCTATTTCGTTACATAATAAATTAACGTAATTAACGAATTATTATTGTCATAATTATTGATCTAGTCATCAAAATCAATTACGGTGTAGTATAGCGGAACGTTGTTGTATGTTAAGAGTGATAGGATCGAAATCCATCAACAATCTCAATACGAACAGAGGCAATGTTGATCCGTTGAATATTACCCATATGATCCCCATTCAATATACATAAATTTTTTTCGAACATGTCATGAACGTTTATCACATGAAATTTCCTGTTACATTCACGATATAATAAAATCCTTTGACAATAGGTAAATTTTTCAGTTCTTTCATATGAATAGAGTGACATTTGGTGAAATGAAAGACATCAATTTGTCTTGTTGTTATTACTATTGAATAACTGGATGGTAGACTCTCTACATAGAAGAATTTCAAAACATTACAATCGAAGTATAGTCCTCCTATAGCGATATAGTAAACATCAAAAAGTCAACATTTCTTGTAGCTATAGATCGAAGATGCAATTTTTGTTTTAGATTTGTTAGAAAAGCATCAATTAATCATTCTATTGTGTTGATTTTGTGCTAGTTCATTGTTGATGAAGCGAAATCATCTTGAAACTACTATATATTCCGGCATCAATGTAAAGAAAATGATAAATTTTAAGATTATCGATGAATACGTTCCTCAAGAGATCTGTTTAAAATTCATCTATAACGGAAATAATATTCTCTTGACGGAAAAATATATTTTCATCAAATGTGTAGTTTTCAACATGAATTTCAAACTTTAGAAAAATCGTTTTATTATTCATAAATTTTGAAATAAAAATCCAACTCTACTAGAAGACTCTAAAAGAATAAATTGTATTTCTCTATGTTGCAGTAAAAAGTGTATTAAAATATATAAATTCACACACGTTCATCTGTCACATTAAATGAGTAAATTAAAGCACTACTGTGGCGAGCTTGCGAAAACCTGCTTTCCATTTAATGTTTCTTTCTTGTCGTTGTAAAATCGCGATGTGATTTTAAAAATTACATCTCTACAAAAGGTGATACTTTCACATAAATTCACGCAGTATTCTAATGTCTTGTTATAAAAAAATCCACATAATAAATTACGAGCTTGTCCCAAATCGCTTTAAAAATAATATCTGTCGAAGTGTAAAGTAAGTAGAGTATCTGCTTTAAATTAAAATTTTGAGTTGAAAAAAAAATGATAATTATTGTATAGTCTGTTTTGTTATTTATAACGAGCTGCAGAAGAAGGAAAAAGGGGATTATTCGCAACTCACGTTTTAATTTATAATCCCCGAGGTGATCGTTTAGAACTTCACTTTCATATAGGAAGACCGAGGTGTATTTACACGTCATTACAGCCCTTCAGTTAGGGTTGCTAACTGTTCTGAATTTTACAGGACATGCTCACTTGCCCTCCGTCTTTTTACTGCTTGTTTCAGGACGCCAAGTTAAAATTTTCGTGAATTTTTTCAAAATTGGATTTTTTAAACAAGGTAGCATACAAATTTTTGTCTTTAAAATTGTACAAAATATGAAGGAGTAAAATTTTTGACATGCTTCAAGATATCGATGATAAAAATTGGCATTTTTTCGAATCGAGAGTTGACTTTTGCGGGCCCTTAACCGATTTACTAATATACCAGGTGAATCACGTGAGGCGGATTTTTTTTAAGACAACTCCTATTATTTGTCGACCGATTCGAAAATTTTTCAAGGATTTGTAAGAGGGTCTTCAGAGAACATTTAAGTAAAATTAGAGTCTCATAGCTCAATGATAAATCGGTGAAAAAACGCTTTATTCCGATAATGTCTCGATTTTCACTAACCGGTTTTACACATCAAACCAGTAAGAATGACTAAACCATCTTCTTAAAATAGTTTTTATTCGTTTTTCATCACTGAATCCTTGCGAAAATGGAAATAATGATTATCCGACATCCTTATCAATATCAATGACGAGGTCATCTACCTATTTTTTACTATTCTTAACTCTATGGGGGAAGATTGTTTATACTGATTAAGTGTTTATGTTTTTTTTTTTGAAAAACCTTGGCATTACAAATATTAGAAACATACCGGGTGGTTCACTTAAAACGAAAAGTTTTTGTGCCAATTTCAATTATTTGGCGAGCGGGACAAAAAATATTTCAAGGATTTATAGGAGAGTTCCTAGAAAATATTTTAACAAAATTAGCTCTTACTGAAGTTGATCAAAAATCGCCCGTTTCTGACGATATCGCGATTTTCAAAAAGGAGTTATACACGTAAAACGACTTAGAATGACCAGAAGACCCTACCAACATTGATTTTTTTTCATTCTTCTCTATTTTATTCTGAAACAGGTGGGAAGGTTTCGCATTTTTTTCTAGAATTCGAATTTTTACATTAAAAGAAATCAGAATGGAAGATTCTATCGGATGAATTGGAAATGCCCGATTTAACGCTGTTTACGGAATTTCAATATTTCAGAGAGCAACCGAGATATCGATGATAAAGTTGGCATTTTTTGAATCGAGAATTTACTACTGCGAGCTACTAATATACCAGGTGATTCGAGGCGAAAAGTTCTTCTCAATATTTGTCGAGCGATTCCAAAAATATTTCAAGGATTCGTAGGAGGGCCCCAGAGAACATTTAAGCAAACTTAGAGCCTCGTAGCTCATTGATAAAGACGCTTTATTCCCATAACGTCTCGATTTACACTAACCGGTTTTACACGTCAATCGACTAAGAATGACTAGACGATCTTCAAATAGTTTTTTTTCCTTTTTCATCACTGGATCCTTGCAAAAATGGGAATTCTGATTATCCGACATTCTTATCAATGACGAGATCATTTACCGATTTTTTACTATTCTTAACTCTATGGGGAAGATTATTTATACTAATAAGTGTTTATTTTTTTATTTTTTAAATAACCTTGACATTATAAACATTAGAAACATACAAGACTGTGACTTTTATTATTAAAAGAAATCAGAATAAGAGCAATAAACATTGAATCAACATAAGCAAGCTTACCTTATCAAATTAAAAATACAGTAAACAATCGTTAGTACAAACTCGAAATTTCGTTCTAGCTATAAATTCTTATAAATATTCATTAAGAAAATTTTGTAGAGACCTCCATTTATATTCATCTTACTGAGGTTTTCGTGTAAACGGGGTTCGCTTTAACGAGGGTTTACTGTAGTAAACAACAGACAAGGTTACTCACACTAGATTCATTCATTTTTTCCACGATCGATCTCCACCACAGTTTTTTTTTTAATCTTTCAAGGATGCAAATGAGAAAAACGATAAAAACCATTTTTAATCAGTGTAGTGGGTTGGTGCAAATTGCAAAATTGTCGAAATAAGGCGTTTTTTGACCAATTTCTCAAGGCCCTAATTTTGCTAAATGTTCTTCAGTGACCCTCATACAAATCCTCTAAATATTTTTCGAGTCACTCGTTAAATAATGAGACTTGAGATAAGAACTTTTCGCCTTCTATGGATCACCCGGTATATTCCTTTTAATAAAAGAAAATTATCAACAAAAAACTAGTTGTTCTGATTTTTTTTATTAATGTCCTGAATCTTCAGTATCGTGGTCCTGAAATTTACAAAATCAATATTAGCAACCCTATCTTGAGTGCTTCTATTAGCCCGCTTTTTGAACAAAAACATTACCGTAACCAATAAAATATTGCAAACCAGGTGCATTTTGGACAAACAGACTCTTCAATTTGTGAGCAACTATCACCTAAGGCGAGCCATGGCTACGTAAACTACCCAAATATTTCCCATTGAAACTGTCTTAACAGAGACGGAATGCAATTTTGAATGTAAATCACATCCAACTCCCGGAAAACTAGGGCTTTAGTACGTGTTTTCCTACAATGTCACAGGCGAGTAATTTAAAGTCGCTTGCAATGGAGAATCTGTTTTGTTGTTGCAACGAAATTTTATTTTGTAACACAGTAAGTTTGTGAAACGGGAATTAGGTTTCTTGTAATCCGTAGGTACAATTTATTGCAATTTAGAAAAGTTGCAGTCAATGTACGTGAATTCTTGTAAAATTAAAGTACACCGTTTATAAAATTCGTGAAATACTCGTTTTAAGATCGATAAGCGCCTTATTAATGTTCTGCATATTCTATGCGAACAATCGATAAATTTGAGTGAATTTTCTCAAGAACAATTATCTTAGACCGTTTGAAGTCAAATTAACATCAAATTAGTGTACAGCAAATATTTAGCCGTCGAATTATCGTTAAATATTTTTATCAGTAGACGTCTTGAGGATTCCAGCCGAATGATGAAACGTAATTTCAAAGCTCGAACTTAATTTCGCTCCAATATTAACAGATTTACAGTACTTATTTTCCGACAGGCGGCCAGAGAGATTGGTTTTTTATTAATAGATAATATTTTTTGTTTAAAAAAAAAAACAGTTTTCATTGTAACGAGATGAGTTTAGCGTAGAGAAATTCACTTTGTTATAGTCGTAAAATACGTCGCTTTTTTGAGAAAAACCAAACATCAGATCCCTATAAAAATGATATTCTTACGTAAATCCTTACAATATTCCGGTGTCTTGCTATAAACAAAATCCACACTATACCTACTATCTTAAGGTCGATTTATGATATCTTATCAAACACACATTGTGTCTAGGATAAATATCGTATTTTTCATCGTTTAAAACAATTCAAGTTGACATTGGCAATGATGAACGATTTTTATAGTTGAAAGGGGAAAAATTCGAAAATTTATTCAACACGCTAAAATTTTGAAATTTTATTCTACTTACGGGAAGATGGAGAGTCCACCGCTTCCGTTCATCAACCATCAATTATTTAATTGTAGAATAACTGACGAACATTCAATGTAATCCAATTTGTATATTATTTAATCATTAGACACGTTGATTTACACATTCACTGTTGTGATAGTGACGTTACCAGAGTAACCTTTCTATTATTATTATTATTATTCAATGCTTTCTTCTCCATTAAAACTCATCAGGAGGTGGACAATAGAATCGCCGGATTGTATAGAAATATTGCGCCCTCTCACCCATTATCTATTTCCATCAATTAATATTGTTGTTGATCATTACGGACATAATTATTTTAAAATCAAACGCTTCTATTTTATACCGATTACGTTACGATTCTACCCCAATTGTGTTTGTAAAGTTTTTCCTTCATAAAGGGCCACTTTTCACTAGACGTTCTCTCCTACTTTGCGTTTATCTATTTAGAGTTTGGTTCGTTTCATCAAAAGCCACTTTAACAATTCCGGCAAAAAAGCAAGAAGTTTTTCAATTTTTCCCCAAAGTTTAGCAACAAATTGCCCTCAACCCGTCTACTGTCCCCAAATTTTTTATTGTTTCCATACCAATGTCTATGTGTGGGAATATTTAAAATTTACAACACACAACACAACCGTTAATTTTGATTTGTTGTTTGTTTTTTTGTTGTTTGGTTTATTCTAGGGGGGTAAAGAGGAAATATAATTGAACCTTGTGCGCGAAACGGACGCCGATAGTCGACTGTTTCGTCGTTTAGTCGTCGCGGCCGTCGTTACTGGCCCTGTTTTATCTATGTGTTAGTGAATGAATCGCGTATATGGGATAATATCGGAGTCCTGCGCGATTTTCTAGGCTCTAAGTCGTCTTTTTCGTGGATAAAAGACGAGCCGGATTAATCACTCTTCTGTTAATATCAGTACCAAACAAAAAATAATTTATCCCTAATGAATATTGATAGGAATATCGAATATTTTGTTATCGTTTTCAAACTTTATTGATACTGTTTACTTTAAAGATTTGGCCATTTGGTAGCGTCTAAATTGATAATTATTGAATTTTTAATTGAATTTTGCCAGTTTTCCATCAAATTCGAGCTGATTGAATAATTGGGTAATTTGTGATAAGAAATCGTTATCTCAATGTTAAATTGGTTTAATTAAATTTTGCCTCTTTTCGTTAGTAATTGCAAATAATAAGTAACTACACTATAGTGATTTTACTGTGTGCATTACGTTATTAAATTAGCATTGAAGCAGATTGCAACTACCCATCACAAATCCCCTAAGTGTTAAAGTTTAAATTGAAATTAAATTACTCTATAACCAGTAACTCCAATTTATGTCGATGTTCAGTAATTAGTTTTATTTGTATTTTGATGTTTGCAAAATTATCGGAACAATTTCAACTGTAAATCAGTTCGAATCGATTTAAAGTTGAATAAAATAAGAACTTAATCAGATTTTGTTTAAATACGATTCGGAAGAACCATTTTGGCCCATCTTCCTAATTTCCATCGTCTTCGTCGCCTTGTTTGTTTTCAATAAACATTGAAGATTCTAGAATGGAAGTTGGAGGGAAAAAACAACAGGCAGACGGTAACGTTAGAAAGCTCTTTGATCTTTCATAAAGCTCCAATTTATCGTTATCGGTTTCAACGATTTTGAATATTAAGCAGATTAAGTTGTATAACTAATAGTATTTGATATTGTTGCTCTTGTTGAAGAAGAATTTTCAAATATTATTAATAAACTTTAAATACACAAGTACAAATGCACTTGGTTGGCGGCTTTTTCTCTCAATCTATTTATAAAATTTGGAAAGATCATACATTGTCAGTCAACGTGAAACTGAAATAACTAATAACTGAATCTATTTAGATCAGAAGTACATCTAGCCAAATTTTGCACGTCAACTATTACGAATAAGTTACAGTCACTCCATGATGACCTGCAGCAGTTTCCAAATCATCATGGACTCCTTAATTTAATAATATCGCAATCCTAGCAGAGTTGATGATTATGGTTTT
>JAZBGW010002590.1:0-11128 GCA_037464815.1 Mylabris variabilis | reverse complement strand
GGCATTTTTCTAAATTATCATAAATAAGAAATTTATGAATATTATGCGTTATCCTGTATGTTTTTATTGTTATCGACGCCAATGCATAGATTTTTAAATGATGTGCCCGCCGAAAATTAAGGGCGTCCACACGTGTGAAAATTGCCAGTTTTCAAACACCGATATCTTGCTTGTTTTTTAAGATGTTGGAAAAAATAAAGGTGCGCTAGATGCATATTCTAAAGCTTTTTATTTTGGAAAAATGTGTTAAAGTTCTGAAAAACAGAAAACTCCTTGATCCTGTTTTTTTTCGTACAGTTTCTTTTATGACTGACTGAAAATAAATGAAAAAGACCCCCGTGAAACTTATTTAATTTTCAAAAATAGATTTTAAACGAGTTTTATGACTATTCCTCTTATATCAGCTTTCTAAAAACGAATTCTCTATCTTTAAAATTATGCAAATCATCAATGTTAAAAAACTCTAAATTTTTTTCAGTTATCGGAAAACTAACAAGCCTATAGAAAAAATTCTTGAAGATTTGGATAGCTCTTGTAATTTGCTATCAAAATCAATAATATTAGCTAAATTTTAGTCAGTTATGAAGGAAAATCTACGAAAAAAAAACAGGGTCCAAGAGTTTTATCTGTCATTCAGAATTTTATCACACTTTTTCGAAATAGAAAGCTTTAGAGCATGCACCTCGAAATGCTCTCTCTCTCTCTCTCTCTCTCTATCCAACGCACATCAATTTTTGACATTTTTTTAAAAAACAAGCGAGTAATTGCTGTTTGATAATTGACTGTATTCGCCGTATCGACATAAAAGTCCGACATGCCCTTAAGTTGGCCCACCAAATGGCTTACCTTAAAATTTTATGTTAGTTCCGCCACTGTTCTACCGAAATGCTTCCAACTATATCATTTAACCAAAGCCACAAGTGCCCCATTTATTTAATCATTACTATTATTTATTATTATTATTATTATTATTATTATTATTATTATTATTATTATTATTATTATTATTATTATTAATATTAGGGTCGTACTTATATTTAATGATAACTTATGTAGATACTCATTATTGTGATAATTCAGATATAGTTAACTAGTCGTACACTAAATATTTTATTGCACAATTTACCATAAAAAAAGAGAATAATAAATTAGATGATAATAGAATTTATCTGAAATCCCCGCTTACACCATAATTATCCTACAATTGTTTCAATTTGAAATAATATTGAAAAGAGAATAAGTAATTTTTGGTCCGATTCTGTAACTTTTCTATTAAATGTAAATAGCTTGGTTAAGGGCCCACCGTAGTCAAACTATCGATTCGATGTCCTGATCAAGTACCAATTTTTAATCATCGATTTCCTATTTTGCGGAGTATTCAAAACACTATAGCCAGCGTTAAATCGAGCGTTCACAGTGCATCCGCAGGAACAGGACCGGTGTTAGCGAGTCTAGCGCCCTGGGCGAAAGTATTTTGGCGCCCCTCCAAAAATTACAATGACGTCAGATCAATTATTAAAAATAAATTTATATAGTTTTTATGCCGCCCTTCATGTGCCTGGCGTCCTGAGCAGCTGCCCTAAAGCCGGCACTGCGCAAGAGTTTACTATTATAAATTATAAAAATGTAGATTTTAGAAACATTGTCAAAAATTTATTTATAACGGTTGCGTTAACATTGTTAATAGAGTTTTTACCTGTCGGCGATACGTTATTGTTAGAAATAGCGTAAAATCGCCTCATACGGTATTAAATCTAGACGTTATAAGTATAACAGAGTTTATAACAAAAACTATTAAAGCGCCTTTGCATCATCAGATGTTTCTATTCGATTTTATATCCGAATTCAATTCGGATCCGAATTATTTTCATCTTTACATTATCCGAAACAGTTGCATGTGTACGCAGGCGCTAACATTTACAAACCGTTGATAACCTCAAATTCTCAAAATGGCGTACTGCGCATGACCTTATTTGAAAAATCGAACGGAAACTCGGATGAAATTAGAGACCGTTCTATATTGAAGAAAATCGGATGAAAACTCGGTGTAAAGACACAAATTTGTCGTTTTATATGCTCGGATGATTTAACAGACAAGTTACAGAATCGTTTCCTTTATCGGCTATTATAAATAGAGAAATTCTCCAAATTTGTGTACAGACGCGAAGAAATGGCGATCAATTTGAATGATAGTGTTGAATTTAATGTGAAATTATTTAAATTCTGCGGCCTTTGGATCTATCCAAATAATCAAAAATATTATAAAATTATTAAATTAATTATAATTTTATTAATTATTAATTTCAATATATTAACAACCGGTTTTGTTATATTCAATTTTGATAATTATTTAGAAGTTAGTGATTTATTTACAATATTACCGAATACATGGGGTGCTCTAATTAAACATTTTATATTCGGTTATAAATTTAAAGAAATTGAAAAATTATTAAATTTTTTAAAAAATCAACGTTTTCAAACACCACAAAATCAACAACAATTATTAATGTTAAAAAAATCGATAAAATTATCAAAAATTGTTTTTATTTTATTTTATTTTGTTGCAATCGGTTGTGCTGTCCTATTTGCTATATTACCATTATTTAATCATAAATTACCATGGAATGCATGGTTACCATATGATTTTCGTTATCGTTATGAATATTTATATATAGCTGAAATTTCTGGTATTTTATTTATTGCTAGTACTAATGTTGCTGCTGATACATTCTTTGCTGTTAATATGATACAAATTGGTGTACAATACGATCTATTATGTAATAATATTGTTAATATGATTGATGAATTTAATTATCAATCTAATAATTATCAATATTTTAAACAATTATTAATTGATTATATTGAACATCATCGTATTATTATGGAATATTGTCAACAATTATTATATGTGTTTAATGAAATAATTCTTCTACAATTCATTTGTTCAGTTATAGTGATTTGTATGACAACGTTTGTATTATCAACAGTACGTCTTAATTCATTTATTAATTTATCCAATATCGTTATATTATATTATAACGCACTAGTGTGTTATAGATATAATACTCTAGTGTGTTACAGAAATTATACATTGTTATTGGTTGATATTAGGCGTCATGTGATTATTCTAATATATTGTGCTAATGCGCATGATTTTCTATAATCATGATATTAGAATAAAATAGTATAGATGGATCAATATAAGTTTATCCAAGCTTACGTATCAAAATAGGTTTTCAGAGTAGTCCGCCTAACTGATCGTTTTTTTTGAATCTTTTACCAGTAGAGTAAGAGAGAGAGAATTGTACTTTACTATAGACAAATCTACTGCACATCCATGGTTTTGGACAAACTTACCTTGATCTGTCTATAACTCTATGGCCTTCTTTTTTTCCCTTGTCAAATTTATTGACAATGACATTTTTCAAAAGTTTTTATCTACGACTTATATATAAAGTGACTATTATACTTGTGGTTTTTGCAATATAATGCTCTATATTATTTCCTACTATTTTTTGATTGGCTAATGAGAGGGAATAATGGTTCATTATTCTCTCTCGTAAGCCAATTAGAAAATAGTATTTGACTCGTTATTTCTGTCTAATGTCAAAAAACCATGGTAACGACAAAAATAAAGAAAATCACAGTTTTAACAAGTAGTCGAAAGTAGTCCGTTTTTATGCAATTTTGAATCGCAATTTCTCTAAAATATAAGAATGTCATGGCAATGACAAAAAAATAAATAAAACGACAGTTTTAACAAATACTTAGTTGCAATAATATACATAGTATTTACAATGGAAAATGACCAAGAGGGTTATTTTAAAATTTAAAAAACCATGGCAACGGCAAAAAATAAATAAAAAGACAGTTTTAACAAATAGTTCTAAAATATTCGTTTTTTGTTCGATTTTATTATCGAAAATGATGAAGAAGGCATCAATAATACCTGTACACTTAAAAATAAATCGTAGATAAAATATAGTATACAACTCGCTATAATGTGTGCTATTATAGTCTTGTTGTATTAAAATATTATGTTCGGTGTTGGATAAAATTCTATATACAAGTGCGTTATGGAGCAAATAAGACACTTGTGAAAACTATTTCTTTTCTCCCGTGTCTTATTTGCCCCATTACACACTTGTTGTATAAATAACTATTAATTTGCGATTAATTAATTGATTTTTTTTTTTTTTTTAGATACCGCCGACTGATTTACGATTCTTGCTATTATCATCGTATGAAATCGTGATTTTCGTGCAGATATTCTTGTATTGTTGGTTTGGTAATGAGATTTCAGTTAAAGTAATTTTGTGTTTCATGACTTTTGTTTTTGAAGTTGTACTTCTATTAGCGCGTTTTGCAAAAAAAATGATGAAAGTGAAATTTTAACAAGTAACGAAAATTGCGTGCGCATTGTAATAACACTAAATAAGCTGGAATGCGGGATTTTTGAAATTTGAAAATTTCATTCTTAGAAATATCAAATTCAAATTAAAATTACCCTCTTTAACTTTGTTTGTCGAGGTTTTTTGATAGAAATATGCAACTATTTAGTCCCGCCAAAGAAGTATAACTTGTAACCCTCGTACATCAGTCTAGATGGAACAAAATAAGTTTGGCCAAAACCGTGTATTCTCTATCTCTCTTGCTCTATTGGTAAAACAGTCCAAAAAAGGTAAATCGATAGACACGGTCGATTAAGCTTAGCAAACTCAAATTGATCTATCTATACACACACATGTTTTTTAAATTAATTTATTATTAAATTCGTAGAGTGATCGTTTGAGTTATACGATCTTTGAAGCGGATTGGTTGAATTGTCCACAGAATTTCCAGAAGGATTTGCTATTTTTTATGGTGGCAATTAAGAAACCGATGACATTAATTATACTCGATTTAATACCGGTTAATTTAATTACATTTACTGGGGTAACAACTATTATTATTATTATTTTATTGGTATTATTAAAATAAAAAATTGTAGATTGTCCGGTCGGCGTTTGGTTATTTTACAGCTTTATGCAATTTGAGAAATGCAGATAGAAAATGAACTTCATGCGCCCCTCGTATATCATCATTTGTCATGTGTGTATTATGTGTTGCATACACAGTACATAATTGTTTATATCTATATGCCAATCTCTAATACTTATATCATTGGTTATACTAAAGCGGATCTTACACGTTCAATATTGTAATTGTTCACAATTTTGAAATTAGACTTGTTAGGTTATATTATTTCTTGCACTGATGACATTGTAGATTGCTTTTTAAATAAATTTACACTTATTGAGCATCAACTAATTTTTAGTAGTTGATACGTTTACAAACGTGCTTATTTATTACAAATAAAGCATTTTAATATGTTCAGTTTAACCGTTTGATGGACTTATTTTCATATATTGTCAAAATTTTACAGTCTGGATAATATGGCAATGCTGCTTATTTGAATTCGATAGGACAACAGAACCGTGGAACAGATAGAATCTCGAATATACCTCGTACATGTTTCAAAAGATGTACTAATGTCAAAATTTTCAGTAGATCTACCGATTATTTTTTCAGTTTGGTGTGTGTAAAAAACATCACTAGATTTTAATACTAATGATACTTTTTTAAATATGACTTTTTCTTTATCCGCCGTATTTTATATAGTTTGACGCAACAATGTTAAACGTAATAATATTTCCAGTGGCGGCTCGTAGCTTGAGTTAGTGGTGGGGTGTTTCTAAGGACGTCAAGAAAGAAATAAAGGAAGGCAGGCGAGAAAGAAAGAAAGGCAAAATGAAAGAGAAAGGAAGAAATGCAGGCCAGAAAAAGAAAGGAAGAGAGTTCGAAAGATGTGAAGAAAAGAGGGGGGGAAACAAGAAAGAAAAATGGGAGAGACAGAGAGAGAGAGAAGGAAGAAAGAAAAAAGACAAAATAACAACATGGAAAGAGTGATAAGATAAAAGAGGGAGACAAGAGAGAAAAAGGCATGGGCAAAAAAATAAAGATTACATCAGGGAGAAAGAAGGGCAGGTCAGGAATAAAAAAAATACAAAGCAGAGGAAAAAAAGAGGAAAAGAAAAGACAAGATAATGTATAAAGGAATGGGAGAAAGAAAAGACAAACACATACAGGAAAGAGAGATATAATTACACTCTATGATAAATTTTCAGCGAAATCAATTGCCGTTCCATAGCGCTTCTACACGTACCGTCCCCGAGTTTTTCAGTAGGTCTACGGAATTTTCGTAAATTATAATATCTAAAAATTAAGGAATATTACAATTTTGAGTGAACATTTGATGAATTTCAATCACCACAAACAATTGTGATTGAAATTCAATAATTTGTGGATACATTTGACAACATTGCAATCAGTAGATCTACCGATAAATTTCACGTTTTTATAATTATGACCCAAATAAAAACCTAATAGATTTAAATTTTTATTGTGTTCTTGTTATTAACTGACAATAACTTTATCAATTATCAAAACTGAAAATAATTGTACTCTTTTGTCAATTAAACTTTTTGTAAGTCCCTCGTATTTTATATTCCGACACTATTACAGAACCCATCTCTAAACGTTGACAATCTTTAACAACAATGCCAAATCTAACCGTTTTTCGTCAGTTACACCGAATATCTATAAATCTCACAGACATAAAAATTACAAATAAAAAAAAATAATTCATAATTAATTAAGATTATATTAAATTATCTCATATGAACTTTCTGCAGAGTAAGTCGAAATTAATTAATTAATTTTCGTTAATATCTGCAATACCTGCAGAATTTATGGTTGAATTTGACAACATTGCAACAACTTTGACATTATTGATTTGACAAGTAACCTAACCTATAAAAATTGTGTATCAATTGTGAAAATCGTGAAAATCGAGAAAATGGAAAATGTATTAGAAGACGACACAAGCAGTGGTGGCGACAATAACAATCCAATAATGGAAGAATTATTCGTAAATTTCACACCGGAAGTCCAGAAGGCTATCGAAGAAGTCTTAAAAACAACACAGACAGAACAACACGAACAACAAGAAAAAGATCCTTTGGATGATTCGAATTTTAATTGTATCGATTATATCAATCAATTATTTCCAACAGAACAATCATTAACGAATTTAGATGAGACTGTAATTAAAATGGAGAATAAAATTAAACAAATCGATAATGAGATAAGTCAATTGATTAAAGAACAAATCAATACGAATAATGATGGTTATATGGCAATTGATGATTCACAAAAGATTATCAAACAATTATTTCTACATATTAAAGATATAAAAGAGCGTGCGGAAAAATCGGAAGAGATGGTACGTGAGATAACGCACGATATCAAACAATTGGATTGTGCAAAAAAAAATCTAACATTATCGATAACAACATTGAATCATTTAAATATGTTGGTGAGTGGTGTTGATAATTTAAAATTATTACAACAAAAACGATTGTATAACGAAATTTTATTACCATTACAAGCGATCAATGAAGTTATGACATATTTCGAACAATATAAAGATATCGATTATATACAGAATTTGTATGGGCAAATTGAAACAATACACTATGAATTAGGCGAGCAGATCGTTAAAGAATTCAAGGATATATTTAATGTTAATCATGGCAACACTGCAAGTAGTAGTATAAGTGGTGGAGGGGGTAATTCGACGATAACGCCATCTATGAAACAACAATTGGCGCAAGCTTTGAATATTATCACGATTTTAGATTCACGTTATCGTAACGATTTAATTAAATGGTTTATTAATTTACAATTACAAGAATATAAACATTTATTTGATATAACTGAGGATATATCATGGTTAGATAAGATTGATAAGCGATATACGTGGTTGAAACGGCATTTATTAGAATTTGAACAACATTTGAGTGGAATATTTCCAACAAATTGGGAAATCTCCGAACGTATAGCTGTTGAATTTTGTTTAATAACACAACAACAATTAACAACATTGATGTTGAAACGTAAACAAGAAATTGATGTGAAATTGTTGTTGTTTGCTATACAAAAGACAACAACATTTGAAAATTTATTAACAAAACGTTTTACTGGCATTACTTTAATTAATGATAATTGTGATAAATCAATTAATGAAGCTTCGGATTTGTTCCACGGTCTTATCAGTCGTTGTTTTATACCGCATTTAACCATCTATATTGATAGTATTGATAAGAATTTGTGTGATTTAATTGAACGTTTCGTACAAGATGAGAAACATTCAATGATAATGAACGATAGTAATCAAACTATGATCTTATCAAGTTGTCCAGATTTGTTTGTTTTCTATAAAAAAAGTTTAATTCAATGTCAACAATTAGATAACGGACAAACTCTATTGAATTTAATTAAAATATTTAAAAAATATTTAAATGAATATTGTGAACGAATCTTATTGAATCATCTACCGAAATTAGATTCATCAACATCATTAGCATCAACATCAACATCATTATCGTCATTATCATCAATATCAACAGCAACAAATGATTTGAAAAAGATCTCAACTAGTGGTTTAATACAGAATTTTTCATCATTATTAAAAGATGGTGATGTTTATGTACGTTTAACAAAACAAGATTTAATTAAATGTTGTTGTTATTTATTAACTGGTGAATATTGTTTGGAAACAACACAACAATTAGCTGAGAAATTGAAAGAGAAGATTCATCAAGATTACGTTGATCAGATTGATTTAACAAAAGAACAAGATAATTTTCATAAGTAAGTTGTTTTAATTATGGTAATATTTGTAGCCATTCCAGTTAATATATAGATTTCAATGAAAATTAATGGTTGTTATGGAAACGGTGAGAAGATGGGCGTTTTTAAATGCTGCGCGCGCAATATAACAACACCATTGAATTCTATACATAACTGGAATGGCTACTACTTGTGTAATTGTCGAACAAGACGATGTAGGAGTGAGTTTCTTCGTTACACTTGATTCTAATTATTACTCCCGATTTAACAAAAGAACAAGATAATTTTCATAGGCAAGTTTAATAAATTGTTTTGATTATGGTTAGATTTGTAGCCATTCCAGTTAATGTATAGAATACAATGAAAATAAATGGTTGTTATGGAAACGGTTTTAAATGTTGCGCGCGCAGTGTAACAACACCATCGAATTCTATACATAACTGGAATGGCTACTACTTGTATAATTGTCGAAGAAGACGATGTAGGAGTATCAGTTTTTTCATTACACATGATTCTAATTGGTACTCTCGATTTAACAAAAGAACAAGATAATTTTCATAGGCAAGTTTAATTAATTGTTTTGATTATGGTTGTACTTGTAGCCATTCCAGTTAATATATAGAATTCAATGAAAATTAATGGTTGTTATGGAAACGGTAAGAAGACGGGCCTTTTTAAATGTTGCGCGCGCAGGATAACAACACCATCGAATTCTATACATAACTGGAATGGCTACTACTTGTATAATTGTCGAAGAAGACGATGTAGGAGTATCAGTTTTTTCATTACACATGATTCTAATTGGTACTCTCGATTTAACAAATGAACAAAGTAATTTTCATAACCAAGTTTAATTAGTTGTTTTGATTTATGGTTATATTTGTAGCCATTCCAGTTATTGTATAGAATTCAATGAAAATACGTGGTTGTTATGGAAACGCTAAGAAAGCGGGATTTTTTTTTAATGTTGCGCGCGCAATATAACAACACCATTAGGTTCTATACATAACTGGAATGGCTACTACCTTGTGTGGTTTGAAAATTGACTCTTTTCGCACGCCGAATTAATTAATTGAAGTTGATGAAATTGTTCGTGTGATAAATGTAAAACAATAAATAAATATGTCCATGAAGTATAATTTCTAATGTGTGTACCATTAGTACATGCACTCTTTTTTTTGTAATTGTTTTATTAATTTATTGTTTAATTCTAGGGTAATTTCGAATTGTATCCAGATAATGGTGCAAGATTTGGAGAATGCATGTGAACCGGCCTTAACTGCAATGACTAAAGTATGTATTACCATTATTATTATTATTAATATTTGTTTATAATTGTTTTCTAATTTAGTGTAATTTAGTTGTGTAAAGTTGGTAATTAGGTATAGAACAAGGTATTCATCCGCTTCGTTATCTTTAGAAAACAATACAGTTGTTATCGGTCATTGATCTAGTATTTATATGGATAGCGCTTTTTCAAGTTTCGTTTATAGCTCCTAGCATGCTAACCATTTATGCAACACATTAAATATCCCATACGAAAAAAATTGAAGGTTTTATGTAAATTGATAGAAATAATATTGATTGATTATACAGAGTTGCTGCTGTAAATCTGTCAAATTCAAATGAAACCTCTATTAGTTGACGGGTGATTCGAATAATACTTTAAAAATTTGTAGGGTGATCGCTAGAGAACATTTTAGCAAAATTAGAATCACGTAGTTCATTTGCAAATTGGTTAAAAGACGACTTTTTCCGACAATTTCGAAATTTTCACCAGTCAGCTATACACGTAAAGAGACCTGAAATGACTCGAGAATCCTCGTAAAGTTGTTCTGTATCCTAAAAAAAAATTGAGCAACATTCTTCTCGGATATCGATGGTGTAAAAATTGAAATGCACTAGTTGTACGCCTCTTCAGCTGTTCTATTTTTATCTAAATGGGTACGAATTTTATCGTATTTGTTTAGTTAAGAAAACATGCTTGATGTTGGATACATATAAACAATTAAATGTAGGCGAATTATGTTAGAGTGAAAGGTAGGAAATTTAAGAAAACTGTAAAATCGAGATAACCCTATAGGTTCGAAAAAATAATAATAGAATAAGGATAATAACGAGAAATGTAATAATGATGTTTATTTAATTAGAGAAAGATAAACAATCGTGTATTAATCGATTCGCTCATGTATTAAAAAAGACATTATTAACCATCTAGAATGTTCTAGAATTAATTTAAATTGTTGTCTTTTAATTGTTGCAACTTTGAATAAATGCAATTTTCGTTCGTTTAGAAAATATTGAGAGTTAAATTCGTGATTCTTTTGTTTTTTGTTTTCATTTCTCACCTTTAATTAAGGCTGCGCTTCAGTACTTTTTATGAAAATGGGGAATG
>JAZBGW010002588.1:476-11141 GCA_037464815.1 Mylabris variabilis | reverse complement strand
TTAAATACCATCGAAAATGAGACACCTTGTACAATACAGATTTCAAAAGATCATAGGTCTTAATTTCAAGGTTTATTATTTTATTTAGTTTCAAGGTTTATTATCTGTGATTTTGTTACAATTTAGAATGTAACGCGCATTGTAACCCCAGATTCGATTTTCGATTCTACATAATACCACAATATTTAATCTACCTATTCATTTACAGACAGATTAACCAACAGTAGTGTTGTACATAGTCGAAATATGTTAATATAGTTTCTCTTTTTCGTTTATTTGTCTTTCCAATAAAGTTGTTCAAAGTATAATTTAGTAAAAAAAAAAAATCAAGTTTGTATATACCTGCGAATTTTCAGCTTTTTGTCTTATTCGTAAAGTTTATTCAACGATAAAAAAAATTGGATAGGTAGATAAGATAACATTTGGAAGAGGCTTTTTTGTGCTTGAAAAGTCCCTTGAAAAAGATATGACAGACGTCTTCTTGTGAGAATAAAGAGACTAGAAACTAAATAATAAATAAGATAATGGTCTTTGCTGACTATAAAAACTTTCTTACAAATTATCCTCTAATAAAAAGTTGATTTTTAATTAATTTGTTTGATTAAATATAGAATTTTAATACTGACCTTAATCTCTTGAAATTTTCAAATCACTACTTATTATCGAAATTAATTAAGTTTTATAAAATAAAAGATTTATTAAATTTTCGCTAATGATAAGAAAAATTTGGCGCGTTCTACAATCAAATACGTGACTGAATAAATATCGTTAGTGTACTGTTGTTTTGAGTTGGGAACATACTGAAAGTACGGAAAGCACAAACTGTTCCTACCCCTGTTTTACTTACTTCTATTTTCATCCCTCTCGCTTTCAACTTGTGAAATTCATGCGCTTTACTATCGTTTTAATATTAGATTTTGTGCATATTATTGAAATATTCAATTTTTTTTTCAAATATTTCAAATTCTCTACAAATATTTGTTGTTCAACTCACGAAAAAAAAAATTCCACACAATTTTCAAGTCACCTCCCTGAAACAGATGAGCAAACTATCATCAGTTGTGAAGTTGGTGTAAATTTTCATTGTAAATATTTAAAAATCATAAATTTATTTTTATATTTTTGTTATTTTGATAGTAATGTAACGAATATTTAAAAACATTCAAATTCGATTCCATTAAGTGAATTTATGTAATTTTATAAAATACTGGATAAAGTTTCAAGTTATTGTTTCTGCTTTATTATTCATGGAAATTGTCAGAGATTCTTGGTCCTTTTTTGTCTGAAGATTAATGAAAAATTAAATTACCAACAGTATTTAAAATATAGCTTTATCAATAACTTTTCCAATAGAAATTTACAAGTAACTTTATCAATTTACAACAGGTAATTAAGGGTGGATAATTGCTTTCTCCTCGAAGAAAACTTTTGTATAGGTACCTTTGTTTTTTATTTATTATGTTTTTGGTTTAGATTGGTTTATTTTTTTTTTCGTTCTTTCTTATTTGTTTATAAATTATCGACAATATGTGTTGGTGAGAATTGTGTACATAAAGTTTATTGTAGAAAAGCCTGCTGCATTTTTAAAAGTAGATTGAAAGATGAATAATGCAGCATACATTTTCATGTTATTTTTTTTAACACTTTCCATTTTCTTTGGCTTTGAGAATGTTTTCAATCTCTTGTTTATTTTGAATGAAAACTGTGGTTAATTTATCGGCTTGTTTTTCTACTGTTAAGATTTATATTGAAGAAAACAGAAATTATATTAGAGGTAGAAATGTGGAAAATCTTTATATTTGAGCCGGATTCAGGTCGTTTTGGAAGAATTATTATAAGGTTGGTGCTAATGAGATATGATTTTTATACTCGATATCTATAAAAACTTTATAGAATACTCCAAATCTTCCATTTCATTGATTATTTTGTTATCTATTACTGAAAGTTCATTTATAGCTAAATAAAATGTCAATAAAGTTTCTAGGCTTCGTAAATGGGTAAACATTTGCGGTCAGGGGGACACTTTGATTCCTTTTCTCATTAAATTGGAGTATTTAGTGATTGTTCATTAATTCGTATTGAGTAGTTTCAGATTTTGTCTCAATTATAAATGATTTTGTTTTTAAGAGTACGTACTTTTAATTGTCTCTTGATTGAAAGAAAATAAAATATTTATAGCCTTCACACCTGAATCAATAAAACTTATCTCTTGTAGATCATTATCTATTTAAATACACTTTAAATGGGTACAATTTTTTTGAAAAGTATAGAATTAAAGAATCTGCTACAAACTCTGTCTTATATAATAGTATATTATACAACGACCCTATAATGGGTGCTATTATTACTCACTCCGTTCGCTCGTGCTGTAATCATTCGAGGTAATTATAGCACACATTATAGCGAGTTGTATACTATATTTTATCTACAATTGATTTCTAAATGTATAGGTATTGGTGGTGTACAAGAATATTTACCTTCTTAATGATTTTCGATTATAAAATCGCACAAAAAACGGATACTTTAGAACTATGTGTTAAAACTGTCTCTTTTTATTTATTTTATGTCGTTACCATGGTTTTTTACATTTGAGAGCAACTATTATCTAGTAATAAAATCGTTTTCTTGGTCACTTTCCATTGTAAATATTTCGTTTGTATATTCTCGCAACTGAGCATTTTTTAAATCTGTCGTTATTTATTTTTGTCATTGCCATGGCATCCTTACATTTCACAGCAACTATGATTCAAAATCACACATAAACGGATACTTTAGAACTATGTTTTAAACCTGTTGCTTGATTTATTTTTCTAGTTACCATAGTTGTTTTAACATTGGAGAAAAATAATGAAAAATACTATTTTCTGATTGGATTCCGAGAGGGAATAATGGTTCATTATTCCCTCTCGTAAGCCAATCGGAAAATAGTAAAAAATAATATAGGACATTATATTGCGAAAACCTCACGTATAATAGTCGCTTTATATAAATATACTTAAAGAAAATTGTATTAATGCTCAGAAATGTATTTTAAGCAGTTGATAATCCTATCTAATTTTCATTTTTTTGCATAAAATCTGACGTTTCCATCTGCTAAATAGTTAATAATAAACTCATTTGTGTAAGAAAATTGCGTTTAACTTTATAAACTATAAATATAAAAGTGATTAACATTCTTTTGTTTTACCTATTAAATATTTGTTTACTACTGAAAATAAATTTAGAACAATAAAATGTTTAGAAAACTCAACAGTCGATAAATTAAGCATAGTTTATATTGAAATACAGGAAAACTATTTAAATTTTTTGTTAGATTCATCTTACTGAATACAGTTTTTCCCAATTTATTTTTTATTAAATAACTTGAAAACAAAAAGAGTATAATTTGTGGAAGTAAATTTCATTTTTATAATTATAAATCTGATATGATGAAGAGAATTATAATAGATTATCTTGTAAACATTATGGATCTAATTATAATTAATTAATTAATAAAGATTTATGCATTAGATAGTTTCCACAGTTATTAAATCAATTCAATTCACTATTGGATTTAATAATATTTTGCAAGTTCGGATTTCTATAGGAGATAAAGAACATAATTTCATTCTCACAGTAGGGTGTAATCTACGATGGGTAATAATAAATGGTCATTGGATACTAGGAAAATTAATAGCCATGATTTAAATTGATTATAGGTATTTATCATAATATTTAACATAATTACATCCTTTAATTAAATCCTAATGTATAGATCTAATAACTTTTCCTTTATTATTATTTAACAAGTTTCAATAAGCCTGTTTATATGTATATCATCCTATATCTTATGTTAAATTTATATTAAAATACATACAAGAGATATGATAGAAAAAACGAAATATGATTGTAGTTGGGATAATTTAAAATAGTGTATAATCGAAATTTATCGTGATGTTATAGCTATATTTTACAGTTTAATTAAAAATCAATATACATTAACTAACAGCTTTGTGAAGATTATAAGAAAAAACTTTTTAATACGAAAGAAAACATAAAGGAATTGCGAAATTAATTAGACATTGAATGATTGTTGGTGACGTGAAGCAGGCGAATAAGGGGACAACACAAATAATTTGTTTCTTTTCTTCATGAAAATAACAAGAAAGTAATTACGACTAATATGTGTCGTATACGAAATTAGTTTGGCATTTACAAAGCTACAAAGTAAATATGTATTGTTGGTTAAAACTTTATATTTGATTCTCGTGTTTTACAAATTAAACAACAAGTGTGGTTAATTTGGGCCTTTAACTCTAATAAAATTTCACTGACAAATCTACAAACTAGAATTTTGTTAATAAAATCAATTCTTTAAATAATTATCGTCTTATCTACATAGTGTTGAATTTCATATATTATCCACTAGTGTTCTCTAATTAGATATTTATTAATTATTGAAAATTGTTTTATAGGAGTGTTTTATTTTCTTCCCCCCCAGGTAATATACAGTCGAAGCTCCATATAGTGAAATGTAAAAATACAGTGGAAAATTTCACTATAGAGAGCGTCAACTTCACTATACAGGCTATCCCATAAGTCGCACATTTCCTCTTAAGGGGCAGATAGATGATGAAATTCTAAGACGAAAAGTTCTGTACCATTTTGTCATCTGACGCACTGGTAATTAGTTATTAATTAAATCAAGTAGCTAATCATGAGAAAGAGAGAAGCAATAAGCCTTGACGGTGGGACGTGGGAAGCGGACCAGTTAGCAGGCTGGCGCGACAGCCGTTCAAACTAAAAGAGCATCTGATTGGCTACTTGATTTAATTAATAACTGTGCGTCAGATAACAAAATGATATAGGACTTTTCGTCTTACAGTTTCATCCCCTGTCTGTCCTTTAGGAGGAAATGCGCGACTTATGGGACATCCCGTTTACAGATAATTTTTACATTAGACTAAATGGTATTCGACCCGTTCTTAGCAAAAACTTCATTATAGAGAGCTTTTCACTATACAGGCTGAACCGAAATTTGCGGAACAGATCAGCGACATACTGTTAACCAATGCCCAAAACTAACAAGAAAAATGTTAAAAAAAATATATCTTCTTTAGTTTTCAAAATATAAGACTTCAAAATTCGAACTTTTAAGTTTTTTTATTTCAATTATTAAAAAGAGTTTAGCTCTTAGATCTCTCTAAATCCATTGAATAACCATTCTTAACAGTTATGATTAGCTTAATGTTCATCTACTTGGACCCGAAGTGCCATTTTCAGGAAACGATTTTAGACTGATGTCACCTGAAAAAATGTGTGGCAACATTGTAAATTATTTTTGATTTCCTTAGTTAAAAAATAATTAGACACCTTAGCACTATTAAAGTTAACTGAATTTTGATAAATTTACCTTTAAATAATATCTACAAGATGGATTTTTTTAAACATTTTTCTCATGTTCCTTGTTATCTGTTCAACAACGTGTCACTGAGCTGTTCCGCGAATTTTGGTTCAGCCTGTATAAAGCTTCGACTTTATTTTGCACCATATGTAAATACTACAAAAGTTGAAATCGCTTATCTGTAAATGTTGACTTTTTAGCAATAATCCTTCGTTCACCATAATAGAGATATGGGGGTTAAATTAATGAAATTTTGTGTATATGCTTATCAATTAATTTGACTAAGAAATATGAGAAACATTGTGAATCAAATTTAAGGTCAGATGGAACAATCCATACTTATCTTGAAGGATTACTTGTCCCTTGACTAGAATAACAACGTTTCTTAGTACGGTTAATTAAGTACTTGGGAAATGGTCAACGTATTTCTATCAAACTTCATCAATTCTTATAAAAGTTTGCTAAAATATGTTAAAGCTACAGGAAGTCTTTATTATAAATAAATAACAAACATAAATCACTAAATATAAAAATAATTGGGGTTTTTATTCCGAAAAAATCCATTACAGAAAGAGGATGATTTTTGCCAGGATACACCCTTAAGTGCTAACAGAGTTGTTGACAAATAATATAGATGACAACTTGAAGTATTGCATAAAAGTTTAGAGGAGTTGTTTTTGTTGTTCTACTATGAATTTAAAACTAAACACTTTAAAGATAGTTGATGGGAATATTTTCATGGTATATCCATCAATTACAGAAAGATTTCTACCTTGAAGGCATCAAGTTCAAGGATAATACGAAACAAATTAATACTATTTGTACGTATACATAATATAGACTAGAAATTGTATTATGTACTATTTAAACTTTGCCTGTATTTTATCATTACTTTATTATAAAAGTTGATATTGCTTTCTAGACTTTGTTCAGTATATGATTTGATTCAATTCCAAACAAACTTGTGATTTTTATTAAAACATTTATACGAAGAAAAAATCGGATGTAATGAAAGAAAATTTTCTCAATTTCACTTGTAATAAAACTCGGAAACGAATAAACTTCAACTTGTGTTTAAAACCGTTTGGGGAATTCTAAAATTCTAATTCATATAGGGTTTCACAAGGCATGTAGAATGAGGATACCTTTAGAAAATCTAAAGATATAGCAGTAGCAGCCTTTGAAGAGAATTTTATACAAACAAACACCACCTGTACGTACAATAGGTTTATGTTTCTTCAAAGAAATCCTATCCCAACTGAATTCGTTGTTCCTACAATATTTTTCATCTTATACAAATAGAAGACAAAGATGGATGATTTAATAAGTAACAATGACGAAAAAAACAAGGAAATTTGAATGAAATATATAAAAAAATGATGAAAAAATGTTAGGTAGTAGAAGTTGAATTTGTTCCGACTTTAAATTTATGTGTACGCTTTGTCAAAGGTTGAAGAAAATTGGATAAAGTAATTGTTCCATTGTCAACTGATAACTTATATTTGTGGCAAATGTATCTGAATAAATTCGTTACTTTATAATATAGAGAAAATATTTTACGCTTGACAGTAATCGACTCTATAACGTGACCACAATACAAAAATTATTTCCCGTGTATACACCCCATCTATTTTAACTTAACCAACATAACTTTGATATAATAGTAGAATAAATTGGCATTATTTTTTTGTAACGTTTAGGTTTTGGTGATATATATTTAATACCTTTTAAGTTACATTTGCATTACAGAATTACCGCCAAGTTGATTGGTTTCGGATAGATCAACTATAAGAGATTTTCAAAGTACAGTTTCATCAAATTCTATCTAGTTGTTGTTGTTTTGTTATTTATTTTCGCCTTTACGTTTAACCATACGTGATATATGCATGTAAATTACGTTGTCAAAACAAGAGGAATTCGTAATGAAAGCGAAATAAATTCGTTTGTCTATCTCCCGTTTTCTTCCCCTTTAAGTTCTTCCTGTTTTAAGTGTTTTCAAATTACCGAAAATTCAATTAACTTCTTTAAAAAAATAAAGATATATTATTATACTTTATTAAAAAAAAGGGACGACAAAGTAGGAAGCTACTGGAATAATATTTGCAAGTTTTTAGATTAAATGTAAATAATTGTTGTATGAAGATAACTCCATTTATAATATTATCATTTGCGTTGTTTATATTCGCTAGCTCGCTAAGTTATTCCATACAGTGTTTAGAATGCATTTTCTTAAATTATTCGTAACTGAAGTTGAATACATTACAAATAGATGCATTTTATCTAATAAGAATAAGATAATTGTATGGTAATTAAATCTAGAATTATAAACATTTATTTTGCACAAAATAATAAAACGAAGATGCAATTTTCATTATAACTCAGTTATTTTGCAAAACTTGTAGAAATGTTTAATTAAAACTTGTGTTATTAAATCTCATTCCTTATTAGTACAAGAATTTGTGATTCTTCTCAATGTTAATGAAATACATATTTGTATTTATTTTCATCACAATTATTTCTGTAATTTTTGCTATTCAAATATTTCCAACTTTTCTAAATTTAGTTTATATTTGAAGCATTCCAGAAGAAGTCTCAGATATTTATTGATTTCTACCGAGTATTAAAAAAACAACAAAACAGCTAGTCTATGGAACAGCGTTATTAATTACGGTACAATTAATTTGGAGTTTATTTTTATTGACTTAATAAATAATCAATGCCTTACAGCTTGATAGGCAATACAAACATGAAATATCCAATGTCAAACAATTTTTTACAATCTAACGATTCGATTGCCACCCTAACGATGTTACATCTTTTATTACTTTCGTCGAGTGCTATTGGCAAGTAAATATCCAACGGTCAGTACGCACAAATTTCAACAAATCATCGTTTTTTTATTACAAAGGAAAAGATTTTTTTTGACTTACTATGTTTCCCTGATGAGTGGAAATAGTGGAAGAGATTACGATATCGTCATTAAACTTCCTTATCCTTGCTCTATGTTTTTTTTTGCCAACAAAATCCCAACAGACTAATACTTTCGTCCTATCGTTTGCAAATTTAAAGTTCACATGAAAGCATCAACTAAATCACCTACCTTTGCGTATTCTCTACGGCTCTTATTCGAGAACAATAGTAAATCTCGTTTTTTTTTTTGTTCTGTCTGTAATTTTGTTTATATTGATAGTTGTAAGGAACAGAAAATTGATTCAATACCTTAAGGAGAACTATTGTAATAGAGATTTATTCGTGTAAAATCAATCAAACAGTTCAGTATCACCTAAGGGGCGAGTTTTATATTTACCCTTAAAGAACCCGTTTGTGTGTATTGTCGCAACAAAATTAAATTTATTCTTGTCAAAAGTGTAAGGTGAAATTGATCTCCCGGCGCATCCACCAATTTTAAAAGAATATTTTACATGGTAAACAATGTTGTTAATTTTGAAAATAAATATTTGACCATCTCTCATACATTTTCTTTTTCGTTTATATTATACTGGGGTTGTTGACCATCCAAAATTATCTATAATGGAAATTTTCTACTTCAATTTCAAAGCATCTGTTATGGGGCGATACAACCACAATGTGAACAGTCGAATTAGTGGTTCACCCTCAGGATAACAACGTCATAATAAAATATCAATATGAAAGAAAGTTCAAGGTAAACTTATCATTTTTTTTTGAAAAATATAAAAGAAGAATTGTGCGTAAATGTGAGGAAATTCAATCCACCTTAACTGCCTTATAAAAGAATTTACGTTGGCCTATTTGTATTGAATAATGGAGAATATGTGGTGTTTTTCGCAAGTTTTTCACCCTTAATTAAATATTGAATTGAAATGTTTAAGAATCTTAATAGAATTTCCAAATATTGACAATTTATTGCAGTTTTAAACACACAGGGCGGAACGATCGAAATAAAATTGTTGATATTTTACCTCGAAATTCTTTAATATTTATACAAAATTAAATATAGTTCTAAGCCCAATAATAGTCGATTTGGTTATGAAATTTTTCGTTTTTAAGTTTATTTTTAATAAATTGCGCACACAATGGAGATGAATTATTATTACCCGTTACGCTTCCATTGTGAACTCACATCTTGTGTATAGAATGAATGAGTATAGATTGAACGTGTCTTGTGATGAAAGAAAATAGTTCTGTCGAAAAAGTGATTTCCTATATTCATTCAAAAAAATGATTTCAGTAAAGAAAACAGATCAATTTCTTAGAAGAGGACTATTGAGTTGAGTTTTCTATAAAAAAAAATTGATTGCTTTTAATTGTATTATAAAAAAACGATCGTTCAACAATAGTATTATTAATCGAATAAATAATAATATTACAAAGTTTCAAGTATGGAGAAATTATTAAGTTGGTAATCTTCACAAGTTCCCATTACGACTAAAGAAGATTCAAACTTTTATCTTTATTTCTAGTACCGTAAAATAACTGTTTTAAACATAATACAAATCATTAATTTTTCAAATTCCTTATATTCAACAATACATCCGAACTGTATGATTAAATATTCTTATACGGTGTTGTATAAAGAATTTTCAATGGTTGAAAATTAGAGGATATCTTATCGATTTTGCTAGATTCGAATAATTTATCATCACAAAGTTTCAAAGTATGAAAACGTCATCTTTTTTTGTCATCTCTTGAGAAAATTGTGATTGTAATGTACTCGTTCTTTTTTCTTATTTCCCGGTCTTCCTGTTTTAATTGTATCAAAGTTCTCAAGTTGAATATTTTCTTTGCAAACTTTTCAACAGTGTAATTGATTCGATTCCCTTGGGCTGATTTGTAAGTTTAACAAACTATACAATTTCTATAGTAATTTCTTTTACTAATCTTGAATTTACAACAAGCTCATAATTATTTAAATTAACTTAACTTAACGCTTATATTTCATAAGAAATATGTTTTATTTGTAACAAATGAATTGATCAATTAACTCATTATTAGAGATAATTAAATAGTACCGTGGGAGTTTTTTTGTTATTTAATCAATTTAATGTTACGGTTATTAGTCGATGATTGTTGTGAAGATAACAATTCTCAATTGATGTAAAATACAATACGAGATTAGAAGATGATGTGTATTGTACTTAAATCAACAAAGTATCTTGAGGAGAACCGTTGTTTTTTAATTATTATATCGTGTATTTGGTATAATTACATTGTATGTTACTGTCTAGTTTTTGTTGGAATATATAGTGAAATCTCTTCCGTGAAATTTATATTTTTATAGCGGCGAAGACGGCTTTACTTTC
>JAZBGW010002587.1:0-11141 GCA_037464815.1 Mylabris variabilis | reverse complement strand
TGATAAAAATATTTTCAGTTAATCAAATTATGACTATTGCATTCTTTTTAAATTAGTTGAAGCGTTGATAAGGATAAAAATAATAATTAAATGAATAAAGTAAATAATCAGGGCTAGATTTATCCACGATGTGCGCGCTCTAGTGGCATTATTTATTATTTGTATTATTTCATGTTTATAGGTTATGTTGTTAAACCGCTCGTTTGGTTAAAAAATTTCGAATTTATTCAAAAGAAAACTGATAATTTTCCAATATTTCCACCATGGTAAAAATTGACAGTATACCGTAAGTAATAATCTTAAAGCTAAATCTTCCAATGTAAAATATTAATTTTTCAGATTTTGGAAGAAAGTTTACCAAACTGTAACAGGTTATAGTAAGATTGTAACTGACGATATAGTTTCAGAAATTTTAAATCTATCCAAAGAACATTTAATTGTGATTTTCCTCAATTATAAACCGTACTCAAAAGAGAGCTATCTTGAATGGAAAGATGATGCAGCTGTTGATACCAATATTAAAGATTTTATTCACGACATCAGCAGAACTTTGGTGCGTTAATTGTACGATTTTTATTCCATAATTCTATTAAACGTTTTGATTTTATTGTAGAATCTTGAAGCTAAATTGACATACTTGATAATTAGTAACTATTTAATGTTTGAATATTATGGTAAAATAAAAGAATTTTGGCAAATTACAAAATCCGGCCCATCAGCACGTCTAGTTACAAGTATTATGAATTTCTATACAGCTGAACGTATGTTTTTATTGAAAACATTACGACATATATTTGAATTCGCCGACGATGAGAAATATGAATTCTCTAAACAATACAATGATTTTTTACAAACGATAAAATTAGATGAATTTCAAACGAATTTAATTGATGTTTATGAAACACTAATGGATGAAATCACACCGAAAAACATCAATAAATCTGAAGATTACAATCTAGTGAATCGTTTATGTAGAAATTATCGTGAACAAACGGAAATTCTTATGATTCTAATGTTGACAATGAAAAGATCTTGTTTAAATTTAAAACAATTTGAAAAATTATTGAAATTGTTTTTACAATGTAATTTCAGTACACATCCGTTTTTTTATCATGGAGCACAAATTGCGGATTCTAGAGATTTTGATGATCTCTTCTCAACTACAATCGCTTGTTATACCGTCCTCTTGGAAACTTATTGGTTTGTATTTTTCTCTCGCATAATATTCGAATAATTAAATAATCTTGTTTAGGGAGAAGTGTTCTGATGATTTCTGGAAGAATCCAAATATAAAAGATATTGAAGATTCTATGCTTAATTTAAACGTGCGTTCCGGTCACAGTATCGTCATATTGTTTTGGTTATTTTTGAAAACATCAAGTCTACAAATAGCCGATCATAAAATTGAAATCGTTCTCGATAAGAAACCGTTTGTATTCTTTCATCGTGTCTTATCAAGCCATATTTTTAAAGTAAGCTTAAATATTTTTATGTATTTAAATTATTTATTTATTTTGTAGAATTGTCGAGTCGGTGATGTTTTCTTAAAGGCATCACATAAAATACTCGATGACTTCTGTTTAATGTTCAGTGATCGTAAATTGTTATATGAAGAAGATGGTTTAATACTTGTGATAACTGAATTTTTAGCTCACAAACAATTGGCAGATATTTGTACACAATCACGTGATAGTATAGATGTGATTATTGAAATTGCCATTGAAACATTCCCATATGATTTCTTTTCGTTTACTAAAATGATTACAGCTCTATTAAGTATCGAGAGTCAATATAAAAATGTTTGTTTCTATTCTAATCAATTTTCTTTTATTATCAGTTTATTGATTTACAGATGATGCATTTATTAAATAATATGCCATCGTTTTTATCAGATCTGACATGGACTGTACAAAAAGAAGATATTTATACGTTAAAAAGACCACAAGCGGCCTTTCCCGATAGCGATCTTATAATATTTCCACCAAATACAACAGTTAGATCTTATCATATTTTCAATAAGAATTTAATACAATATCGTGCCAATTATAATTATTTTAATTATTTAGAATATATAGTTAATTGTATGTTGGATGATGGTATAAGAAATAATCAATTCAATGAAGAATTAGTACGTAAAGTCATCACCGGTTATGAATTAGTTATCGAAGCGATAAAAAATTGTAAAGATATGGATTTAAATTTGATCGGTCTACAGAAACCTATCAATAAAATTAATAAAATGTTAGGTCTTTTAGATGGACCATTACTAGATTTCCATCTAGTTTCTATATATTTTAAAGTACAAGTAGCAATGATACAGTATCGTAATGTTGATTTCTTTCAACAATGTTCGGCTATTGTATGGAAAATTTATTTTCCAAAATTGACATGGGAATATTTAGATAGCGACGTTGAACATTTATTATACAATCAATTCATTTTTGATAATACAGTATTGATACGCTTCTTTCAACAAGAAGAATTCAAAGATGATCACGATATTGTTCTAACATATATTGAAATTGTCTATAATATAATAAAACAGAAATTCCACGAACAATATTTTCAAATATCCAATATTGCATATCTGTTGAATTATATTTTCTTACAACATCAACGATGGAAGTACAAGGACGACAATGAAAAGACGCGAATAACGTTGGGTTGTTTGAAAATCTTCCATTATATTTTACAAAAACAACCCGACGATTTGAATGATGAAGAGAAACGTATTTTCTATTTGTGCCAAAAAGGATTCCTGGACAACATCTACATAATCGATTCGTTAACACGTCTCTTTATAAAAGAGAAATATCATTTGATTTTCGTAATGGAACGCGAATCGAATTGGTTGACCGGTCCATCGCTTGATAAACTCGAATGTATCCGTATGCAATTAGCTATATTATTATTGTTAATGAAGCAGAAGAAATCAAGAGATACGAAATGTGTATTAGATACGAAATTACCGACAATCGTTAAACCGATCGCATCATTCTTTACAAATTCCTACAATTCGATTATTGCAGAATTATCATGTCGATTTCTAGAGAAAATTGCACAAGTAATCCATCAAATTTAACAATAATCACTATAATTGTTACTAATTTTTAGGAGAAACATATACCGTTATTGGCCCTATTGGAACTTGATCACTATCAAGTGCAAGCGTTGTTTTTGGAGCGATTACGTGATCCATTAGAACAAGAGAATGTAAAATTAGCCATTATCGATCTGGTTAATGCTTGTATTACCAGTCAGAATGGTATGACGGCGGCATTTTTCAATTTGAAATGCTTCCTCTACTGGGACGGACAGGATGATGATCTACTTAAAGGCGATACAGTCACCGATTTTATGGTTGATTATTTGCAAAATATAAAAAAAGTATATAAAAATATTTACGTCAGACGAAAAGTTCATATGGTAATGTTTGGTGATTCGAAAAATGTCTCAAAGATTCATAAAAAGGACGCTGGAGATTATTTTGGCAAGATTAAAACTTCGTAGCTCATTTGGAAGTTAGTCAGAAAACGTTCATTTTTGATAATGTCGCGATTTTTAAAAACGAAATAAACACACAAAACGACTTAGAATATCTCGAGAATCTTCCCAACATTGATTTCTTTTTCATACATCCAAATTTTATTAAAATCGTAGAGGGACACCTTCCTTCTTAGTTAGTCATTTTGAGTGCTTAGCTCATTTTTGAAAATCGCGACCTTGTCCAAAGCGAGCGTTTTTTGACCAAATGAGCTACGAGATTCTAATGTTGCTAAAATGCTCCCTAACGACTACTCTATAAATCCTTGAAATATTTTATGAATTGCCAAATAATGGGAGTTGCCATAAGAACTATTCGTCTAATGTGAATAACCCTGCATAATTCTTAAATTAACAATTACGATCAATATTGTAATTTACAGTCGCATGAATATTTCCGAAATCCATTACAGTTGGGCATATTAAGATTGTTACATAATTTATGGACGAATCATCGGCAACATCTAATCAGTGAGATAAAATCATTAAACGAATTTTGGCCAACAATGTTTGATCCGTTTAATTATAATTTTACCCAACATACTGATGTTTATACATCAATATTGAAAGTTGTTAATTTAGAAATGGCATCAACTATTGATAATTGTAATGAACAATTGAAGAAATCTATAAATTCATTTTTATCAAACGACAAACAATTAAACTTGTGGTTGGAGTTTCTATTGAACTCGTGTGATACCCCAACAAAAGAAGCTTGTGATTTATTAGAAGCATGGATGGAGTTTATTGTTATCAATAAGAAAGCTTCAGTTTATGAATTTGATAACAAATCAAAAAATAAGATTATATTAAATTGTCTTAATGGTATATTACATCCAACTATGTTGTCAAAGAATCCAAAATTAACATTTCTATGGTGTCAATTATATATGTTATTGATACAATTTTGGCCAGTTTATGAGGAGAATGCGGAAATTATTTTAATAAAATTAGGAAATTTCTTCGACGCTCTACGTGGTACTTACGAATATTTCCCAATTCACATACGACAGACTCTTCTATCGATTGTTAATAAAACCATTAAAGATCTATTGAAGTACTTTGAAACGCATACATCATCATTGATAATGTTCCTACATCCGATTGGTTATTTAACTGACGTTGAAAATAATTGTTTAATAAATATATGGAATATGGAAACTAACGATGAAAGTGAACGTACAGATCTGTTAAGACCATGGTTGATTATTATATCGATATGTAACACATTGATGGAGTTTGATGATATTGAAGAACTCGGCTTATGGTTTAATTATCGTCGTTCACTTGAAAATATAATGGAATCAATCGTGCACATGACAAAACAACCATCAACATTAGCATTCACGAAATTAGCAATACACCATCTAATCATCTATGCTGAATCCAAATTAGTTCATGATTTTCGGCGTGTTGAATTGCCGAAATTCTATTCGAATATCACACCACCCACCTTATCGATCAGCGCCAATCAAGCCATCTCGGTAATTCTAATGATTTTTTTTTTATATATCAATATTAATAGTGAGTATTTCAAGCATGGTGTGCCGGTTAATTTAAAGGAATGGTGGTTAATTTTCATTATGTTGATCCGTTTAAATCGTATTTTGATAAATCGCTTAAACGGAGCGATATTAAATGATTGTTTTGAATTTATGTATTTACACGATCAACCGTTAAAAGATATAATTAGTTTGACTAAATTTACTGTAGATATGTTCGCTTTAATATTAGTTGGTGAAACTTTACAATTTATTCATACGTTACTATCATGGGATGCTGATTGGTGGGCTGTATCGCCGAATTCCTACAATCTAATGCTGGTAGTTTGATATATTTTTATTTTAAAATCGCATTAAGGGTTTTGTGTAGTGTAGTTTCAACTCGGGCACACAATCAACTAAAATATTTTTCCAGGCGAAAACAAGAATACTTTAGTAGCGGGGAGGACAGTTATTCCCATGCCGGGCGGGGTCAGATAACTAAAGAACGGATTAAGATACGATGATGGGATAAACAGTATTCGATTCCAAATTTCAAATTATTTGAGGGGACAAGAATATTTTTTTGAAAAACTGCCATGTTTCCATGTTATTTTAAGGTTCTCAAAAAGAATATTCTATTTTTTCAATTATCTAAAAATAATTTTTCAAAAAAAATTTTCTTGTCCACCCATGTAATTGCAGTTTATCTCATTATCGTATCTTAAGCCGTTCTCAAGTTATGTGACCCCGCTCCGATATGTGAATAATTGCCCGCCTCCGCACCGATCGACAACCAATTTATAATAAGATGTAAAAGACATCATTACTCCATCAATTAACACCCTTACGAAGAAACTGCAGGCTTGTTTTCCCTTGAAAAAATAGTTTAGTTGATTGTGTGCCCGAATTGGAACTCGACACTACACAATACCCTTAAAATGGATTGTTTTTAGGATGGTGTAAAAACGACGATAAATGCGTGTATTTTATCGATGCTCGGTTATAAAAAAATCAATTTCTATCATATCAACATTGAGAAAACATTAGAGATAATAACCGAAGTACCAACAGATCTATTAGGATCAGTATTAAATAAATTAGTTGAAATCATCTATTGGGGTGCTAGTTGTTTGAAGAAAACTAAACCATCATTAACGAAATTGATTGATAATTTCTATAATAAAGAACAGATTCGTTTGATTATCAAAAATGATTTCAGTGTGCCTAGATTTGAATCACCAATAACACCTGAATTAACATATGGGAAATTATTGTGTCTGGCTCATTATTTGTGTAGAGCTTTAAATCAGGTTTGATTCAACAAATTCGAATTGTTTTGAAAAATTTGAATGATTCCCGTTTTAGTTGTCACCGGATACGCCAGTATTGACGCCACGTCGTCGCCAAGTCTCCATGACGGATCTCGATGAGGAGATCAAAGTGAAGAGTTTAAGAAATATCTTTGAACATTGTACAGCAACATATGAGGAATGTATCGGTTTTATGGTTTATTATCAAAAGACTGATGATATACCAAATGAAAAATTGAGCTCGTTTCTACATTATGATACAACTGAATTTTCCGGTATTTCAGTGTTATCATTATTGAATTATCATATGGTACAGAATGCATTAGAAGTATTGATGAGTTTCTTAGCCGTTGAAATTTCATTTACATTAAAATTGTTAGATGGTGAAGTCTTCTTCGCTTATAAACGTGAATTGTGTTCAGAAATTCAATTTTTTTACGAATTTGTACGTAAACGGACCAGTGAATTTTATAATGCAATGGCGCCAACATCACCACGACCGAAAATCAATCAAAACAGCTCAGATATGATTTTTCAATATATGATAATGAAGAAGAATAACGATAGAACTTTTGATGTTGTTGATAATAATTTCTTATTAGTTATTGCACAGTGGCTTATCAAATTTTGTGACATTTCAAATTAGTAAATAGAATTTTTGATATTGACAATAAGATCGAATATTTGAATCCTCTATTCCAAGATTTATGCAGGATGTCCCGTAAGTCACGAATTTCAGTAGATAAAGGCGCTACAGACTATCCGATTTGATCTGACGGTCGGATGAAAAATTGGGTGCAAAGTCGGTATCGGATAATGTAGAGGCTTGTCGGGTGTTGAATTTGTCGGATCCTACATCAATTTTTTAAGCTGACAACAACGCCGTTCCTCACTAAAAATTATGCAAAAATTTTTGAATTTGCGATTGGTAAGAACGTTCTCACCACATGTTACCAATACAGAAAATAAAGGTTATAACGGCCAGTTCCGTTGTTACTGTAGCTTCGTTTGTTGCTTTTGTACCTGTTTTATTTTTACAAATCGAGATGAGTATCTACATCAGAAAAATAAATTCTTTTGGATTTTACTCTAGAGAAAACTTCATCAGCGCATGTCACAAATCGAGTCTGGTGGTGTGGGAGCAATTTCGTTTTGGTCGGACCGATTGTTGCTCGGTCGGATAGTGTGTAGGGCCTTAAAAGTCATCTGACACACAAGTAATTAGTTATTAATTAAATCAGGTGCTCGCTATAGCGATAAAAAGAGAGACGGAAGGAGTCTTGACGGTGGAACGTGGGAAGCGGGCCAGTTAGCAGGCTGGCGCGACAGCCGTTCAGACAAAGAAACAACCTGATTGGCTACTAATTACGGATTTCTCGTGCGTCAGATAACCAAATGATATAGGACTTTTCGTCTTAGAACTGCATCCCCTATCTGCCCCTTAGGGGGAAATGCTCGACTTACGCGACAACCTATAAAAGACAAAAAAGGACATCTGAGGGAATACTGAGGTAAACCGGTCAGTGTAACAAACAGAGGCTGATGTCAGCATCTTCTATATTTGGTCCATTCGAGAGTAGATGGCATTCGTTCATATTTATTCTACAGGGTTGATCAAATCAATGCGGGATTCCATTAGTCATTCTGCACTTTTAACGAAAATACTTGATGAGCACTTTCAACGATTAATCACCTAGTTGAAATTAGTTTGTTTTATAGCAGTACTATCAGAACGTTTTACTTTGTTGTTGATTGATACATATCTTTCTTGGATTAAACCGTGTTTTTCTTCATTGTACGTCGTGATCGTAATCGCATTCAAGATTTCGTTTTATAGACAAGTTAGAAATGTTAAAGGCATTGAACTGTCGGGATAAATACAAGTGGGTGTTCTTCTCTCCCACATCTTGGTCGATTGAAAGAGCGCAACTTGATCCGAGAAACATAATCCAGCACACTACTAGTATAGACTTGTTGTATAAGTTATACTAGATTCAGTTAGATTCTCAACTATTTTAGGTAAAACACAAATTGATGCTGAGATTGCGTCAAGTCATCCGCTCTGTGTTCTCTCAAATCTTATTTGATCAACAATAGTCTTGTAAGAAGTCTGTTTTCGGCTTACTTTATTTAGATTATTTATAATTGTATTATTACGATATTTACATAGATTGAATTAATTCTAAATCACGATTTTCTAGTAATCTAGAAAGGATTACGAGAGTTATCCTTAATATTGTTCCGTATTATACTGATGTATAACCGTTTATAAAATAATATCAAACACACATGCATTTGCATATATTATGGTATATTTTAATTGGATGGAACAGTGTATGAAATTATTCTGCTTTTCCCACCACTGTTATCTTTATTTTCTCAACTGTAACGATTCCAGCCTCTCGTTAAGTTTAATTCATGAATTACATAATTCGTACGAAATTTTGTATATTCATCTTTACTAGAATCAGATGGAAATGTTTCAATTAATTTTACAAATATACCAAAAAGCAACCTGATATTTTATGAAAATTCTAAAATTTAATAATATCATGTTAAATTATTTGGTATAATCCTGACTGACAGACTGATTCATCAACACCAAGCTTATACTATTGAAGATAGACATCAAATTTGGCCAGTAAGTTCCTTTCATACCGTCAATACCCACTAAGGAAGGATTTTTGAAAATTACCCCTAAGGAAGCTAAACATGGGGATGAAAGTTTGTATAGAAATCCGTCATTTTTGAAGCTAGAAGCATGGAATTTTATTTTTATGCTTTTGCTTAAAATTCCAGGGGCGAAATGAAGGTTAGTATGTGAGTCAAAAACAAGAAATATTATTATTTAGGCTTTGGAATAGAAAACATTAAACGCGTGATCCATCGTTTTCGAAAATTCCACTCTTAAAGGGGTGAAATGGGGGTGATTTTGAAGTTAAAAGCATGCAACGTTATTATTTGGGCTTTTGATTAAAAACAATAAGTAATTATTATGCTTTTCATCAGAAATTTAAAAAAAATGTATTTCAGCGTTTTTTAAAATTCCATCCTTATGAGGGTGAAATAGGGAATCAAGGTTCATATGGGAGTTCTGTCATTATTGAAGTTAAAAACAAGAAATATTATTATTTAGGTTTTGGAATAGAAGACCTTGAATACGTGATTAATTACAAAACAATGATAGTTTCAGCGTTTTTAAGAATTCAATCTCTGAGGGGGCGAAAGAAAGAATTTTTTTCAAGCTTAATTATTTACGAAGTAATCATGAGTTAAATATTTAGGGTTTTGTTTAGATTAATACACGCTTATTTAAATGACAGAGCTTCCATCTAAAGTTTCGTTTCCGATTTCGCCCACTTAAGGGTGGAATTTTCAAAAACGCTGGAACACTTGGCATACAAAGAAGTCCTAAATTAACATAATTTAACGTATTTACAATCTTCATCTACGCGAGCAAAGCCATGGGCAACAGTTACTAATAATAATAATGGTGTTTTTGTGTGGTGACTCGAATGTTGATAAATTTCAATCGTCTTGAAATGCATACGTAATAGAGCTGTTTGTACAATTTGTTTTCAACGTATACAACATGAAATCATATTTATTTCTATGCTAAAAGATGACGTCGAACTTCATTAGAAATGTATGAATTCACAGGTTTCGTCTTTTGATATTTGTGTAGCAGCTCTATACGTTTTGTGTTTTCATCAATTCCATACGACTCTATATAACAAGATTTATAATAAAATTCAATCAATACTAAAATCGAAATATATACAAGAAAAGTGGAGAGAAAATAGAAATACAAAAAAATAAAGAAATAAACGAATCAATGGCGAGTATAGCAACAAGAGAGAGAAAAACGCAACCATTCAAGTGTCTCCAATATTTGTCACAGGTACGTATAAAGTTTATCTTATTTATCGAATAAATAATAAGATGACAGAATTGAATTGGAAAAATATTTGAATATCGGCGATAAACATTTTAATGGTTGAGAAAATTGAGATGAAGATGAAAGGAAAGAAAGAACAATATACAAAAACAACATGTCAACAACATAAGCGACAAGGTAATAATAGAAACTAATTCAATCTCGAATGATTGCATATTGTAACAATGTAAAATTGGCCAACTGGGGCGTAAGTTAAATTTGGAACGAAACTAGATCTGTAATTTTCATTTGAAATAATGTCCCAATCGAACAAAATAGAATACAGACAGGAAAATTGAGCAAATCTGCTCATGATAATAATTATAATTTACAAAAAAAAGAGGAAACGTCGATGAAATTTTAACACAATCATTGTTTTAAACAAAAGTCAGATTTCAGGATGTTGAAGAAACAATTTCGATTAGAAAGAATCATTTCAACATCAGTTTAGTTTTGGTTTCTACTTCTACAATGACTCCAACGAATTGTAAAGGCAAATCGGATCGATTCTAACGTCGGTCTTGAAAGAAATAAAATTAATAAAAATCTTTACAGTGCAATAATATAGTGTAAAGCACGTTTTATAATCATAAAGTCTTGTAAAGCACCTCTGAGGAAATATTTCGCGTCGTTTAAAAATATAATAGAAAAAAAGCACAACCAGTGCAGAGCTAGTTGGAATCTCCATCCGCATCTTCAAGTGCTGAAACAAAAAGCATATTTCAGTGATGAAATTTCTTGGCCGGTTTAGTGTTATTATGAGAAAGTCGATAAAAAACAGTAGCGTAACAAGCACACCCATGCAGAGCAAGCTGCAATCTCCATCCGTATCTTTATAGGATTTTCCAGCGTTATTTTGATCAATGA
>JAZBGW010002585.1:0-11147 GCA_037464815.1 Mylabris variabilis | reverse complement strand
GTTGTTGTTAAATAGAAGTATTGATGTGGTTTTATCCATTTTTCAATTCATTCCACCACATAAACTAAAAATTTACTGACGGTCACTTTTTCGCTTCAACGCCCATGAAAAGGTCAAGTTTATTAAATGGGATCATCTATATCGATATGTGTGAAGATTTGGCCAATAAGAGAAGAATTAAAGGATATGACTCGACAGATTTCGTCATATTTCCTGTATTATTTACTGTACAATCTTGGTATATAGGTACAGAATATTTTTTAAATATGGTCAATTCTTATGAAACTCCTATTAGTAGGCGAGCAATTTGAAAAATATTTCAAGAATTTGTAGGGTAGTCACTGGAGACTATTTTAGCAAAATTAGAACCTCGTAGCTCGTTTGGAAGTAGGTCAAAAATCACTCGCTATTTTCCAAAACTAGTTAAACACGTAAAATGACTCGAAGATCCTTCCAATATTGATTTGTTTCGTTTTTTCCGTTTTATTCTGGAACAGTTGTAGATATTTCGCATTTTCTCAAGAATGCCATGGAGAAAATGAAAAAAATCAATGTTGGAAGGGTGTTTTAAGTGTTTAGCTCATCTTTGAAGATCAAGACATTGTCCAAAACGAGGGTTTTTTGATAAATTTCCAAATGAGCTATGAGATTATAATTTTGCTAAAATTATCTCCAGGGACTCTCCTATAAATCTTTGAAATATGACTCGAATCGCTCGTCAACTAATAGGAGCTTCATAAGAATCGATCACATTTAAAATAAATACAGGATGTTTTGAATGTGGTCGATTCTTATAAAGCTCCTGTTAGTTGGCAAGTGAGTCGAATAATATTTCAAGAATTTGTAGGAAGGGGAACCTTGTAGCTTATTTGAAAGTCACTTTTTGCACACATAAAACGACTTTGAATGACTCAGAGATCCTCCAGATGTTGATTTTTTCCGTTTTCTCCATTTTATTCTGGAACAGATGGTAATGTTTGGAATTTTCTCAAAAATGCAATGACAAAAAATGAAAAATCAATGTATTGAGGGTTTTCGAGTCATTCTTAGTCGTTTTGCGCGCTTCGTAGTTTTTGATTTTGTTGACCAATTTATAAATGAGCTACGAGGTTCTAATTTTACTTACATGATCTCCAGGGACTCTCCTATAAATCTTTGAAATATTTCTCGAATCGCTCGTTAACTAATATGAGATTCATAAGAATCGATCACATTTAAACACAAAGTACAGGTACAGGATGTTTTGAATGTGGTCGATTCTTATGAAACTCCTATTAGTTAGCCAGTGAGTCGAATAATATTTCAAGAATTTGTAGGAAGGTGAACCTTGTGGCTCATTTGGAAGTCACTTTCTGCACACATAAAAGGACTTAGAATGACTCAGAGATCCTCTAAATGTTGATTTTTTCCGTTTTCTCCATTTTGTTCTGCAACAGATGATAATGCTTGGAATTTTCTCAAAAATGCAATGACAAAAAATGAAAAATCAATGTAATGAGGGTTTTTGAGTCATTCTTAGTCGTTTTGCGCGCTTGGTAGTTTTTGATTTTTTTTTGACCAATTTCCAAGTGAGCTACGAGGTTCTAATTTTGTTAACATGATCTCCAGGGACTCTCCTATAAATCTTTGAAATATTAATCGAATCGCTCGTCAACTAATAGGAGTTCCGTAAGAATCGACCACATTTAAAACAGACACATTGTATAGATACAAATTGGCAAGTGAAAATCAAAGCATTGTCCAAAACAGACGTTTTTTGACAAACTTCTAAATAAGCTACGGGGTTCTAATTTTGCTAAAATGATCTCCAAGGACCCGCCTACAAATCCTTGAAATATTTTTCGAATCGCCCGTCAATTAAGAGGAGTCTTACATGAATGGACCACTTTTAAAGAAAATACCCTGTATAGTTGATATATTCAACTAATTATTTTAGTGGTTGTTTAATTTTTGTGCCGTCACTCTATTTCCGTTCAATATTAATTGTAAAATCGGCAAAAGAACTTGCTGTTATTGTTGTTGGGAAAATTTTAATCCGTTCTGACTGTACGAAATGGAATGGCTAATAATTCTATAACTATATAGTTATGGCGTCTGATGGACATCCATTGTGCAGACCCATCAAGTCGGTCGCGTTCCATGACAGCCATGAAATTACAATGTTCACTTTAGAATCGATTGAACACAACTTTACATGGTGTGTTATAGCCGGTGTGTGCTAATCAAACCATCAGGGCCCCTCCGACTCTGGGGCCTGGACAACACCAAACAGACTTAAGTAAATTAACACAATGATCGAGCATTTAATGGGACAGGACAGATTCGTTACAGATTTTCGTTGATTCTTATATGACAACTCTTTTAAATATATTTTAAAAGCTGCTATATTATTCGATATTATCGGTTTAATTTTAAAAGATTTTCTTGTTTACATAAATGGATGAATAATGCTAATAATAACGTGACGTGGAATAACAATTTACCCGTTTTACATTGTTTTACATTAACGGGTGATTTTATGATTAGCCACTTGACTACTAGCTAGTTTGGAAAATTATCCCATCCATAAACGACTGTAAATTGAGTTGTTTAAATCAAATACCGGATGATTCATGCAAAACGAAAAATTCTTATGTTAACTCATATTATTAGTAGAATATTTCAATCATACGAGATCGTCAACCCTTGGAGATCATTTTAACAAAGTTAGAACCTCGTAGCTTATTTGGAAGTCGGTTAAAAAGCGCTCATTTCGGACAAGGTCGAGATTTCCAAAAATGATCTGAGAACGACTCGGAGACGCTTCTAACGTTGATTTTTTCGTTCTTCTTCATTACCTTGTAGAAAAAGTGCGAAAAATTTCGAAATGTATCAGAAAATGTGGAGGAAAATAAAAAAATCAATGTTGGAAGGATTTTCGAGTCATTCTTTTTTGAAAATTGCGACATTGTCCCAAACGAGTATTTTTGACCAACTTCCAAATGAGCTACAAAGTTCTAGCTTTGCTAAAACGATCTCCAGGGACTGTCCTATAAATGATTGAAATATTTTACGAATCGTCAAATAATAGGAGTAGATAGAAGAATTTTTCGTTTTACATGAATCACTCGGTAATTATCACATTCGATATTCAAGCAACTATTAGAAAAATATGGAGACGCTTCTAACGTTGATTTTTTCGTTTTTCTTCATTACCTTCTAGAAAATATGCGAAAAATTTCGAAATGTGCCAGAAAAAGCAGAGGAAAATAAAAAAATCAATGTTTAGAGGATTTTCGAGTCATTCGTTTTTGAAAATCGCGACATTGTCAGAAACGAGCGTCCTTGTTCCAACTTACAAATGAGCTACGAAGTTCTAACTTTGCTAAAAGGATCTCCAGGGAGTGTCCTTTAAATGATTGAAATATTTTACGAATCGTTAAATAATAGGAGTTGATATAAGAATTTTTCGTTTTACATGAATCATCCGGTAATTATCACATTCGATATTCAAGCAGCTATTTAAAAAATATAGAGAAATAAAGGAATTTTTTAAAATATTTCAATTTGCACCTGTACCGTTAAAAATCCACGGTGCCTTTAACATTCCGACATTGCTAAATTTGTTTTTTTTCTGTTTTTATGATTATTTATTTGTAATTGACACAGACCGGAAATTTGTACTATGGAAAACCTTCTAATTAGCCTATCGTTTGTTTATTAATGGTGATTTTATGAAAATTATCGGACTATAAAGGGACACCAAGTTTAAGACAACACACACATATAGACAACATGACCAAAAACGACATGTATGTAATGGACAGGTGAATTTGTGGCACTAATTACGCTCAGGTGTATAAGAAAAAACGCGTGCCGGCAGATGTCTAAATCACCTGCCCCTCTAAAAGACAATTCAATAATTTTTCGTGTTTTTTTCTTTCAATAAACAACACTAGAAAGAAACAAACGAAAAAAATAACATAATTAACACAACAATAGTAATAAAGTAGCAAATTTTCATATTGTTGAATACTTGTTTTTTTTTCTGGTTTTTTCTCGCCGAGAATAACAACAATAAGATGAATTATGTTGTACGATAAGAAAAATTAACGGCAGTTCTTTTTTTTTAAATAGTCATTAACATTTCCACACCAACTGAGGTGTTGTATTTTATGTTAATAATGAACTAGAAAAGTCTAATTCTTCCATTTCTGTGTATTTCGTAAACACTACAACCTTGTCAGTTTTGTGTGTTTGTTAAAGAGTAAAGATTCTATCAAAAAACAATCGAGAATATTTTGTAATTTGTTGCTAAATGGAACAAGATTTGTCGGTGAAAATTCTAAAGTTATTCAATTTTCTTTATTGCAGCCTGCCAGCGTTGCTAGCACACGATGAAATACAGTCCGTACGGTAGAATATGGGATTGACTGTTATATGGTAACGCAGATCGATGTGTCAGTCAGACAGTTGAAACCTTCAGAAATTGAAACACTAACGATTTATCAGAAAAATTCCCAATTCACTCGCTTTTTTTATTATAGCTTACTAGGCTTAAAAATACGCGACAAAGTACAGTCCATGTGGTCAACTAAGAGACCGACTATTTTGTGAAAATGCAGATTCACTAACTCAGCTTACGTTCAGCTTGATTTTGATTGATTTAAGTGTAAGACAATTAAAATCTCAATTGTTGAAGCCTCGTCATTGATTGAAAAAGTTCAAATAAACTTTCCAGATTTGTCCCTCCACTCGATTTTCCTTATTGCCAGCACGTGATAAAATACAGTCCGTACGGTAGAGTGAGAGATTGACTATTATGTCAAAAGTAAATGCGATGATTCAGCATACGCTCAGATTAATTGTAATTAAGTACGGTAATTAGAACAATGAAAATCTGAGCTGTCAAAAACTACCAGAAATGAAGCTTCAAAATTGATTGAGTAAATTCAAATGTACGTTCTTTTTCCTTCCAAATACACGGTTAGCTTAATTTGAACCTTTTTCCGGCCTCATAGCGAAAATCGAAACACTGCATGCCAAAAATATAGTACACGTGGTTACGAAAAGCCTGTGGAGTTACATAACTTGGGAATACTTTTATAATTCCAGACTGATACCTAATGGTAATGACGAAAGGCTTGCCAAAGTTAGTTACGCAAGTCTGTGAAATGACATAACTTGGGAATAATTAGAGCACTGAAAGTCTGAGCTGTCAAAACTACCAGAAATGAAACTTCATCAGCATTGATTGAGTAGATTCAAATAAACGTTCTTTTTTCTGAATACACGGCAAGCCTAATTTGAACCTTTTTTCGGCTTCATCAGGAAAATTAAAACACTGCATGCCAAAAAATCTAGTAAAATAGGTTACGGAAAGCCTGTGGAGTTACATAACTTAAGAGAATATTTTTAGAATTTCAGACTGATACCTAATGGTAATGACCAAGGATTTGCCAAACTGAGTAAGGCTAAATTAGGCTGTGATTGAGTAAGTCTGTGCAATGACCTAAGTTAGGAGTAATTAGAGCACTGAAAATATGAGCTGTCAAAACTCCCAGAAATGAAACTTTATCAAAATTGATTGAGTAGATTCAAATACACGTTCTTTTTCTTCTCGAATACAAGGCAAGCCTAATTTGAACCTTTTCTCGTCCTCATAAGAACAACCGAAACATTGCATGCCAAAAATATAGTAAACTACGTTATAGAAAGCCTGTGGAGTTACATAACTTAGGAATATTTTTAGAATTCCAGATTGATACCTAATGGTAATGACCAAGGATTTGCCGAAGTGAGTAAGGCTAAATTAGGCTGTGATTGAGCACGTCTGTGGAATGACCTAACTTAGGAATAATTAGAGCACCGAAAGTCTGAGCTGTCAAAACTCCCAGAAATGAAACTTCATGAAAATTGATTGAGTAGATTTTTCCTTCCGAATACACGGCAAACCTAATTTGAACCTTTTTCCGTCCTCATAGCGAAAACCGAAACACTGCATGCCAAAAATATAGTAAACTAGGTTATAGAAAGCCCGTGGAGTTACATAACTTAGGAATATTTTTAGAATTCCAGATTGATACCTAATGGTAATGACCAAGGATTTGCCAAAGTGAGTAAGGCTAAATTAGGCTGTGATTGAGCAAGTTTGTGGAATGGCCCAACTTGGGAATAATTAGAGCACTGAAAATCTGAGCTGTCAAAACTACCAAAAATGAAACTTCATCAAAATTGATTGATCAAATACACGTTCTTTTTCTTCCCGAATACACGGCAAGCCTAATTTGAACCTTTTCTCGTCCTCATAAGGACAACATTGCATGCCAAAAATATAGTAAACTAGGTTACGGAAAGCCTGTGGAGTTCCATAACTTAAGAATATTTTTAGAATTCCAGACTGATACCTAATGGTAATGACCAAAGACTTGCCAAAGTTAGATAGGCTAAATTAACCTATGATTGAGCAAGTTTGTGGAATGACCTAACTTGGGAATAATTAGAGCACTGAAAATCTGAGCTGTCAAAACTACCAAAAATGATGCTTCGTCAAAATTGATTGAGCAGATTCAAATACACGTTCTTTTTCTTCCCAAATACACGGCAAACATAATTTGAACCTTTTCTCGTCCTCATAGCGGAAACCGAAACACTGCGTGCCAAAAATATAGTAAACTAGGTTACGAAAAGCCTGTGGAGCTACATAACTTAGGAATATTTTTAGAATTCCAAACTGATAATGATCAACGACTTGCCAAAGTTAGTAAGGCTAAATTAGGCTGCGATTAGGCAAGTCTGACTTAGGAATAATTAAAGCAATGAAAATCTTAGCTGTCAAAACTACCAGCAAATAAAGAGTCTATGGATTTATTTGGAAAATTTTCAGGTTCAGTAACTGTTCCTTATTGTGGCCTGTCAGGCTAAAGGTAATGCTCGAATCAAGTTAGCTTATCTTCAATTATATGAAAACTCCATAAGAAAGTGGGATATGCCTTAATCAAAAGTGGTAATAGATATTAAAATGGTAAAAGTTTCATTCGATCTTAAATGCAACTCTATATGTCTAGGGCAGAATGATTTTTTGAAAAATCCACTGGTTTTTTCAAAAATCCGGAAAAACCATATTTTTTGCTAAAAAACTAGATTTGGTTGGACATACGTATCTTTTTGTAGTGTTAATAAAGTGAGATAAGATTTACCTGAATAGATATCCAAAATTTCATTCTACGTTTGGGCGAAATTAGATTTTCAATTCTCATTTTCGTTTTTCACAAAACTGTTTACAAAGTAGCCTATTTTTTCGAAATTATTTGTCCGAATAACAGATAAGAAACGATTATTCTATTCAACACAGTCGAACAGTCGTCCTCATTGACAAGTGAACGAAGGGGTAAATAAAATACAATCATTCTAAGTAGCCTAATCTAGACTTTAGACAACGGGATGTCTAACCTAAGAAAGATAGAGCAACTGACGGAAATTAGTTTTTTTGTTTGCAATAAATTATACAGGTAGGTGCATAGAAAAGGTGACGATAGTTGTGAGGCTGTGTAAGTCAAGCTTTCGAGGGACGTCCTCACAATGTCTAGCAGGTCAGAATTGTAAACCTAATATATTCAACCAAAAATAGTAGGCGAGAATGGTCCCACTCTTGTTCTTTCAAGATGTACGAAGCTTGGTTTACACAACTAAAATAATGGCTATTTCTAGCTTAAGAGTCGTTACTTTTTCCATGCACCTAGCTGTACAGTCAAGTGCGTAAAAATTTTAACGACTCTTGATGAGAAATTTTGTTTGTAATAAATTATACAGCTAGGTGCATAGAAAAGGTGACGATAGTTGTGAGGCTGTGTAAGTCAAGCTTTCGAGCGAGGTCCTCACAATGTCTAGCAGGTCAGAATTGTAAACCTAATATATTCAACCAAAAATAGAAGGCGGAAATGGTGCCACTCTCTTTCTTATTTCAAGATGGACAAAGCTTGGTTCACACAACTCAAAATAATGGCAGTTTCTAGCTTAAGAGTCGTTACTTTTTTCATGCATCTAGCTGTACAGTCAAGTGCGTAAAAATTTTAACGACTCTTGATGAGAAATTTGGCCTGTTTTATATAGATTGAACCGTTCCTCTACCATTGTTGAAATGGGGGATGAACCGAACCTGCTTTATTACTTAGGTGCCTCTTTTGGCGAATAGTATCTGTTGAAGCTGATGCAAATTACTTGATCAACTATAGAGGTGTGGTGTTTTCTTATTTCACAAAAATACACCATTAAATCGTCTCCTTGTATCTTTCGATACCCAATAGTTTATTGTTCTCTTCAAGCGAAAGCCTGGTTTACACCATACAATCCTCACTGTTAAAATTTTTCCGCACTCGACTGTACACCCTTAAAATACAGCACAAATTCAATGACACAGCATACGTTCAGTTTGATTATAACCGAGCAATGCATTTGCATGAAAATCTGAGTTGTCAAAACTGAAGTTTCACCAGGTCGAGAAAGTCCAAATCAGAACTTTCTAGTGTTACCCATTGGGCATGAGGGTCGTATAACTTTGAATTTTCGAGTAGTACGTTCTCCGAAAGCTTAAGATTTATCTAGAAGCTGCGATACATAGATTTAATATTTTTGTTTTGTAGTCTCAAAAGTCAATCTCTTGCATTATCGTGAACACTGTACATTGTTCTGAATTGTAGCCAGCGGATTTGGTGTGACTTTAACGAATTTTGTATTTACGAAAATTTCAATTTCACATAAATCTGAGGATCTCTCGAAATCCCTCGAATGTCCGGCAATCTATTGAAGTGTTAGTTAAAAGAATGTCCAATCTGACTCAAATCTTGCGTTAATAATAATGTAAGACCTTGTTTTTCGCTCGAAAACACCCCTTTTTTCCTGTATATGTCGCCCCGAAACGTCTCAATCACTTTACAAAATTATATTTTAATAATACTCGAATTCGTTCTTTCCAATTATAAATTTCACACTTTGATGACGAGTCATTATTCGTCGTCTATACCTATTAGATTATGGACAATTTTCGATTAACTGTAGACGTTTTTCCTTGTTACCCATCAAACTGACTGGCACTAATTTAATATTAAATTCTTATTCAAACATGTTCTGTGTCCTGTGTGCAACTGTAGAGGCTTCACCTGTCCGAAATTTACACAAACCCACCGGGCTAGGCTAGGCAGAGACGGGCTCGAAAATTAACCAATTATCGAAAATATTGTCTTTTATTATCATTATTGTTGTTATTATCGGTTTGATAGGGCGACAATAGTGGGGTTGTATCGAAAATGGACAAGTTCGCCGGGTGCACTTTATATGCTGCATCCGTTACAGCTCATAAATATGTAAAAATGCAACGAAATAAAGCAAAACTACAAATGCGCTCTGTTGTATTATACGTTAGGGGGTCAGTGGCCGAAATCGGCCATGGTTTTGACAATAAATACCAACAAAAATCAAACGATCCTCTCTCTATATAAAACAAAATAAAACCCAACTATGATTTAAATAGTTTTTATATATCACACAAAGAGCATACATCGATTTTATTAATTTTTTTTCTGGTTTATTTACATAATTTTTGAAAATTTTATTTTTAAATTACGCTATATTCATTTTAAATATCGTACAATTCTTTGTAAGAAATCAAATCGAAAAATCGATTCAATAATCAAACACAACACCCCGACCGATTCTGAGATCGTGCAGAAGAAACGGATCAAATTGTTGTATTGTTGCATGGCGTTGCGGGGGCGGCGCCCTCCACCAAAATCAATCGATCTTAACAAGGCAATTGATTTCGGGTAGAGGCTGCACGGATTCAAAATTGCCTTTATTGATCTGTTTTAAAAAAACGAGTGAATAATTTAAAAATTGTAATAATTACAATTGGTCGACGTCCGTACAATCCGTTTTTCTTTGTGTTGTCGTCTACAAATTGTTTAATAATTTACAATTCACAGTCTGTAATGTTCTAGGATTTTGGATCGAGCCTTAGACCGGCACCAATTTTCAATTCACACATAAATTATAAATGTTTCTATTTTTTTTTCATTTTTCAGCTTAAATATAACTTGAAGTAGATTGCACATTTGTCTTTAAAATTCCATTATTTACATCACTTGTATTAAAAATGCCTCAAACTAACATCTATATACAATACATTATACAATTTTTTTTGTACTTAATTATACACGATAACCGGCCGGAAAATCGCTGGATATTCCTTTAGGAAAATTAGAATTTTTATAATACTTAAACCAAAAATACAGTGATTTAACGGCCAGCTGTGATCACGTTTACAAACTGTAAACTCAATTCATCATATAATATATCTACAATATTTTATTACAATTATAATTAATAATAATTTTTGTTTAATTACTATCGTTAATTTGCATCTCCATTGTGGGGGCCTGTCTATCACGTGTACTCCGACCGCCAGCCGGTCTGTAAAAATTCGCAATTTCTCTATTTTAGAAATAGAACAGAAATTAAATAGATAGAGACTTACCATGCCGTTGGATGCCAGCCCCAATCCGGCGGCGCTCAACGAACTCATATGATGATGATAGGAGGCGGTGGGCGGTGGTGCTGGAGGCGGCGGTCCCGACACGAACCCCTGCGGATGTGTACTGTGCTGGTACCAATGGCTCATGGCGTGGTGTGGATGCAAAGCTGCATTCAAATGCGGATGTCCACCGCCCATACTACCACCAAAACCACCACCACCAAAACCACCCTTACTGCTATCTAACGGCTTCATCATATCACCCATCATGCCGCCTAATGATAAACAGGAGCCGCCGCTCTTCTTCTTTTTGCTCTTCGATGATAATTTTCGATTTCTCGTTTGGATGCCTTCTTTTTTCATTGTTAAAGGTCGATTCACCTGGAATAGAATTAGCTACTGTATTATCGTCTATTTGTATACAGGGTGTGTCCTAGTGATGGGACATAAAAAGTATAAGAAGATCTAATTGATGAAGGTTTCTGAGATTTGGTATATAACCATTTTGGCGCCTGAAGTATCTTTGGAAAATATTTTCATTGTTCTAGCAACCCCCTTATATGGGGCAGTACACCCTACTCTCTTATTTTAAATAGAATGGTATATTTTTTATTGCATTTCTAAATTCTTTGGTAAAATC
>JAZBGW010002584.1:0-11149 GCA_037464815.1 Mylabris variabilis | reverse complement strand
TTTTTGAAATAATTTAAAGTCATAATTGTAACAATTTAATTGTTACAAGTACAAGAACGATTTGATAAAACTAACGGATCTTTCTGACATAGGTTTTGTTCTTCAAGGATTACTTGCTGTAGTCTAATACGGGTGTGCAATTTACGTTCGTCTGAGATACTACGCAAATGGGGTAGTAAGCTCATAAGAAAGAAATAGTCTTCATCCTCCTCAATTTTTCTATTTCTTTGCGAACTAATTTCTTCTAAATGGTTCAATTTCCAACAGATCTAAAAGTGGGTCTTTCTGTTTCCGAATCCTCTTCCTTGGGGAAATAAAGCCTGCTGTGTTCAAGCTGGATTGTTCAACTGTGGTGTCTTTTGTACCCTCGGAAGCTTGCTCTTGGCTTGTGCAAGGCTGTGACGACTCTTCAGGAAATGAAGTGGTGCTGCATTCTGAATCTGCATTTATCACTGAATCGGACATTTCGTTACCCGAGCGCCAGGACAAATATTTCTTTTTCTTTATTCCTGCATCAGAAACGTTACTAACTTGAGGCCTCGAGGCTAATGTATCATTTAAAAATTTTAATTGTTCAAAAAATTTCCACTTCGAGACGACCTTTTCATACATTCTCGACGATATGTATCCCTTAAATTTTGCCATTTACTGTCAACTACGCCACCTAAAGGACGAAGAGTGTTAAAATTTGTATTCTCAATGTTAACGAATGTGTCTGCCTATAACAGGTTGTTCTAGTGTTTCTTTTTCAGATTCTTATCAACGGGAATTAGCTTTCGGTCATTAGCATTTTCTTTTAGAATGGTCCATAATACAATAGCTGGTATTATTTATGAAACCTGTGACGCCATTTGAAACCTTTTTTTAAAAAACACATGCTCCTGCCATCTACTGATGATTTTTATAAAACTGCAGACGATTTCGGCCGTTTATGGAATTTTCCTAACTGTGTTCTGAGTAACCATGGCTAACATATACGAATTAGATGCCCCCCCTAAATCCGGATCTGTGTTTCACAACTACAAGAAATACTTTTCAATTCATCTTCAAGCAACTGCTGATGCTAGATATAAATTCATTACAGTAGATATAGGGGCATATGGAAGACAAAGTGATAGTGGAGTATTTAACGAAACTAAAGTGTCTCACCTTTTAGAGACAAAGTCATCTTATTTACCACCGAATAAGGAACTACCACGAACGGACGTTCGTACACCATTTGTTTTGTTGGGTGATCAAGGATATCCATCGAAAGAATATTTGATGACGCCATATCCTTATGACAATAACATGGAAAATGATAAAGAAATATTTAATAATAGTCTCAGTAGAGCAAGACGCACAGTCGAATGTGCCTTTGGAATTTTAGTAAGTAAATGGAGATGCTTAACAACAGAGCTACAAGTCCACCCTGATAATTTTGACAAGATTGTAAAGTGGGTGTGCTTCTTGCACAATATTATAATTGACAGAGAAGGCATAACTGAGAGAACGTTTTCAGAAGCAAATATAATTAACATAAACAATACAGACTCTACCAATGGTAATAAAGTAACAAAGCGCTTCAATCGCTCTACGAGGATAGCGTATGAAATACGTGATACATAACATTGTTTTAATCATGTAGGAGCAATTCCTAAACAGCAGTGAAGAATAAATATACGATTTTTGTAACAATTAATATATTATACATAATTTACCACCTGCAGTTCTAAAGCACGTTCACTCCATAATTTCCTACAAATATCTCTGTTATGATAGTGTTTATGACTCCTATCCCATAAACTTTTATTTTCAAAAACTAAATTGATTAATTTTTTGCAGTCTACCATTTTAAGCGTCTTTCTTACACAAAATAACTTGAGAGAAAAATAATGAAAAACAAAACAAACCGGTTAAATTCGGCCGAAAAAAACAAACCAATTTGAATCCGTCCGATATCGGACGATATCGGCCGAATTTATCGGTTGTACTGTGACCAAACTAATATGACCAATGAGCAATTGAAATTTTCCGAGAAGTCGGCCGTTATCGGTTGAGAAAAAAATCGGCCGATATCGGTGCTACTGTAACCACGGCCTAAGTCACCGAAGACTTTAGTGCTTATTTTGTACCCAAGATAAAATTACGTTTTATTGACTTATTGAACAATATACTAATAAATATGGAGGCGGCCCTGTAGATAAGGGTGGTAGTATGATTTTTTTTCACTACCGTCATTTTCAGCAAGCCACAATTAGTTCGTTTCTAGGGCAGTAAGTTAAGCTTACGTCTCTAACGCAATAATAACAGGGAGGCAAAGTCCATTACCTCCTTAAGGAGGTAAAATTCTTTATGCTATTTTATTGAGATTAATCGTCTTTTTTAACATTAATAAAGAAAGAATAGTTGGAATTATTACTGATATGTACAACTGCAATACAACTTTGTTTACCGCCTACCGTTTGTTTACTGTATCTCATAGTAACGTAGCAGCTCAGTTAACTTGAAAATTACTTAGACATATATTTGTAAAGTATGTGTTTAATTTGTTTGATGGTCGATTTTTCATTAATTTTAGACTTTCTTTAGTTTCTTAATGGGCTTCACGACCAATGCTTAATGTGAGGATATCTTTGGAAAATGGATGGTTGTTTTACTGAAAATCCAACAACGACACCAACAAAAATCTTCCAATAAAATAAAAAATTTAACGGTTTATTTCTCAAAATTCTATCTTTTACAAAAGACCATACGTGTTTCGCCCATATGGGCCTCATCAGTGGTTTATTCTACAAACATTTCTTTTGGAGATAAACAATATTTTTACAAATGTAGTTGTAAATTTAAACAGATAACGAAAAAAAAGATTTTTTGTTTTACTTACATGTAAAATTATGATTTGATGAATATCTGATTATTAGACTGACTAATTAATGTCGTTATTTTTTTTAATAACAAATAAAAAAAGTAAAATAATTAAAATATTAACAAGATTTTTTTTAAAACGAACAAAAGGAATGTAGCACATCAGAAACGTTCGATGGTTGTGACGGTAAAGGACGTCTTCATTTAAAACGAGAAATATTATCAGAGAGATATCGAGTATTTTATTATCGATTAATGTGTTTAATTTTTGGAGGGAAGAAAATTAATAGATATAAAAACCGAAAAGTCATTAAAAACATCAAACTCCCTAGCTCCACGAATATATGGACTCCCAAAACTTTATAAGAACAACATCCCTTTGAGACCAATAGTCAGTAACTGCCAGGCACCCACCTACAAATTATCCAGATTCTTAGCTAATATTCTAAAAAACATAATTGGTAAAAATAATCACCATACAAAAGGTTCATGGGACTTCCATAAATTCATAACAAAAAAAACAATACCCCTAAATCACATCCTAATACCCTTAGACGTAAAATCCTTATTTACCAATATCCCAGTAGACCTCGCCATTGAAATAATTAAGAAAAAAAGGAACCTCATCGAGACATACACCACACTAGATCAAAACAGTTTCATTTTTGGCACAAAGTTAGTACTAAATTCAACCTATTTCCAATATAATAACAAATTCTACAAACAAATCTTTGGAACTGCAATGGGCAGCCCCTTGTCCTCCACGATTGCTGACCTCGTTATGGAAGATCTACAAGAAACAGTAATCAAAACGAACAAATTAAACATCGGTTTCTTCAAAAGATATGTCGATGATTGTCTCTTGTCATGCTTACAATCTGATATTGACTTAATCACCAATTGTTTCAATAATTATCACCCTCGTTTACAATTTACCTACGAAATAGAAAACAATAACAAAATAAACTTTTTAGACAGGACAATAATTAGAGAAAACAACAATCTTATCACAAATTGGTACACAAAACCAATCCACTCAAAAAGATATCTCCATTTTACATCCAGAACAACAATCAAATATAAAATTAGTGTCATGAACGGTTCGATTGATAGAGCTGTAAGACTATCACATGTCAAATTTAGACAAGAAAATATCAAAAAAATAATAGAAATTCTGAAATTGAATGGTTACCCAGAAAAATTAATAAAAAATCAAATAAAAAAAAGAATACATCAAATATACAATAACAATAGTATCCAATTAAAACCACAAAACCAGAACAAAATATACATTTCAACCCCATGCATCGAAAATATTACACCCGATATAAACAAAATCATTAATTCTAAAACAAATAAAAAAAGTTACTTGAATAATAATCAATTTTTCTCTAAATTAAAAGATAAAGTCCATAAGGACACATCATCAAATATAATTTACAAGATTGATTGTAAGCAGTGTCCTGCAACTTATGTTGGTCAAACTAAAAACTACATAAAAACAAGAATATATAACCACCAACTATCTGTCTCCAATAAAAACCCCAATACTGCCTTAAGCAAGCACTCCATTGAAAATCAACACAATTTCGATTTTGAAAATTTCACAATTCTAGACAAAGAAGAGAATTACGAAAAGCGATTATTTTTAGAAATATACCATATAAAAAAAGAAAAAGACAGTATCAATAGTAGAACAGATATCGACAACTTAAGCAAACATTATTACAACGTCATTAAATAAATTCTTACATTAATTTTTAACTAAAAATTAACCATAACATAAAATTGTGAGGGAATGTAATACATCAAAATTTTCTAGATCTCATTAACATTTTCTCCAATTTTTCCCTTCAAAAATTAAACACATTTAATCGATAATAAAATACTTGATATATCTCTGATAATATTTCTCGTTTTAGATGAAGACGTCCTTTACCGTGGCAACCATCGAACGTTTCTGATGTGCTACATTCCTTTTGTTCGTTTTAAAAAAATTCTTGTTAATATTTTAATTATTTTACTTTTTTTTATTTGTTAATAAAAAATAACGACGTTAATTAGTCAGTCTAATAATCAGATATTCATCAAATCATAATTTTACATGTAAGTAAAACCAAAAATCTTTTTTTTCGTGATCTGTTTAAATTTACAACTACATTTGTAAAAATATTGTTTATCTCCAAAAAAAATGTTTGTAGAATAAACCACTGATGAGGTCCATATGAGCGAAACACGTATGGTCTTTTGTAAAAGATAGAATTTTGAGAAATAAACCGTTAAATTTGTTATTTTATTGGAGGATTTTTGTTGGTGTCGTTGTTGGATTTTCAGTAAAACAACCATCCATTTTCCAAAGATATCCTCACATTAAGCATTGGTCGTGAAGCCCATTAAGAAACTAAAGAAAGTCTAAAATTAATGAAAAATCGACCATTAAACAAATTAAACGCATACTTTATAAATATTTCTAAGTAATTTTCAAGTTAACTGTGCTGCTACGTTACAATTTGTATATAATCAGTAGGCATAAAAATATCTCTTACTTTTACTCTTCTTTCAATCAGGCTATGGGTGGAATCACACTCCATTTGCGTATGATCCTTTTCAAGGTATTTCTGCTCAATTATAATTTTATATTCAGATGACAGACGGGATAATGCATTAGACAAAAAGCAGTTGCGGTTTTGATACCCGCAACCCTCAGAAAATAAATAATACGACTGGCTTTGAGGAATCATTTAACAATTTTTTAAGATGTTTAATGATGATAGTGGTAAATACTGAAGAACGTAAATCAGCTTCAGGTTCATTCCAGAAGTAATAAGTGCTTTCGTGTGTTCCGATGTTATAAATAGTAAAATTATGTACCTGCAATCTACTTTTGTAGTACAAAGCACTTGCCTGCAGTATAGGATATCATTTTACCGCTTGAACATCCATGGTAAAACAATAGATTTTATTGTCTTCAGCGCTTTTTTATCACGTTGTTTTTCTTCCTGTGCTAAATTTCTTGTAGCAACACGATTATCATATAATTCTTTTGTAACCTAGCCAGTTTTATATGAGTAAAAGTATTACATTGACTTTTTCGCGGTTTAAAAAATGCTAAATTAGCTTCATCGAATATTTCAGTAAACAAAGATCTTGATAGTGGAGTCCCCACATAAACATGCAAACGTCGCACTTTGTACAACAAATAAACTTAATTCTTCTACTTAAAATCACACTATAAATACAATTAACCAGTTTTTTTGTCTACAATAGTGACTTTTAAGTTTTGGGAGATCATTTAAAAATTTCTTCACGTGATTTTTTTGGTTATTGCTCCGTAGGGAGTGTGGTGATGTTCGTTTTTTCACACTACGTTTATGATTTCTCGATTCTGGATTATCAAGTAACCCAAAAATTTTGCCCTTCTTTACTCAGTGCATTACCATCTTTTCATTGAGCCCCAACGTATTTAAGAAGGTCGTCTTACATACTTGATATCATAAAGAAGGCATTTTTAAAAAGTAAAGAACCGTGTTTAGGCCTCTGTTTGAGGAAGAAGCGGTGTATGATTTTGCTTTTTCACCATACAAAACCATGTTAATTATATAAATTCTCTTCTGCTCCCAATCCATTTCCCACAATTTTTGAAAAATTTACTTTTGATCGACCTCAAACAAACTATCACAAAATCGATTGCAAGCTTTTTTACAAAAAACGACTCGCATTTCGGTCCCAATTTCTCTCTTCTCTTAATATATTATGTTCAATTTTTCCATCTTTATTTAAAGAATACCCGAGATATTTTTGTCCGAGTATTCTTTGGTTTTTGACTAAATTCTTTTTCCAAGATTGTGTAGGGATGAACACTTCTTGTTGCACATCATTTGACGAATGATCATTACTAATGACAGTCTCATCAATTTCATTATTTATATCACTATTTATTAAATCATAAATAAATTCTTCATTTTCAGTATTCTCTAATACTGGTTCAACATCTATATTTCCATTAGTCAGCAGCTGTACCGCAATCATTGATACTTGGTACCATGATGATAATTGGCTCAGTATTTTCATCTTGATTATCTTGCTCATAATCTACAAAGGGCACAGTTTTGTCACTCTCATCTTTTTCATTATTTTTGGCAGATAAAATATCTGCAATGAAAAAATTATATACAATATCCAATATCCTTACATTGGTCTAACCTACAAACTTAGGTATTTTCATGTTTTTCATAAAATATAGGGATTTGTAGTGAATAAATAATTTTGAATTATATGCTTTAAGAAAAGTAAGTAAATTATGCATAACATGTTTAAAAATGGAAAACTCTATCGGGTGCACCATGAACACCCGGTTGCGACAGATGAATGTCTCGGAAATCAAGCGAGAGGTCAAGGATTAGAGACTGGCACTTTTCGGACACGGAATCGAATGTTTGTCTACTGCGGACCCTTAAGTTTATGGATTGATTTATTCCTTTCTTATAAGAATATCAAGTTAGAGTTAACAAATTTGGCAGCTTGTAGAACTTCACGTAAAAATAGGGTGATTAAGAATGACGGGTGCTTTGTAGCAGTTGAATTATTCTTGTTGAATAACTCTTTTAATAGTGGACTTCGATTTGATTAAATATACATATATGTACAAAAAATCAGATATAAATTGAGTAATAAGATGCATTGAGTCGTATCAGACTAACTAGCCTGAGAAAAGCGTACTCCATAGCGTGTTGAAGTGGGACAAAATTTTCATAGGTTCATATCAAAACCTGCGACCTGTAGGTGTTCAAATAAAGTCCTAATAAAAGTGGGTTATGAAAGTTTCGTCTTGAACGCACCACAATTTTTGCTGCGTTAGCTGTATATCTATATACCAGGTGATTAATCTAAAACGAAAAGTTCTTATGACAACTCCCATTATTTGGCAAGTGGTTCAAAAAATATTTCAAGGATTGGTACCGGGACAATATTTTGGCAAAATTAAAACCTCATAGTTCGTTTGGAAGTTGGTCAAAAAACACTCGTTTTGGACAAAGTCACGATTCTCAAAAGTGAACTAAATACCCAAAACGAATTAAAATGACTCAAAGGCCCTCTCAACATTGATTTTTTCGTTGTTCTCAAAAAAATCAATGTTGGGAGGATCCTCAAGTTGTTTTTAAATCGTTTTGCTCGTTTATCTTGTTTTTGAAAATCACGATATTGTCAGAAACGAACGTGTTCTGACTTCCAATTGACCTACGAGGTTCTAATTTCGCTAAAATGTTCTCTAGGGATCCTTCTCAGTGTTCGGATTGGAAATTATTTGCTGGGGGCTGGGGGTAGGGGTGGAAAACAAGACAACAAATTTATAAGCATTCCCTCTGTATAAAATGTTAAATACTCCTAATAACGTTTTATACTCATATGGATGTACATAGTTTTAGAATGGGCTAATCATTTCAATACAAATAATTTATCAAAATATCACAATCATTTCGATGCGGAGGAAGTATGTATATAACTGGACATTAGAGCCAAACAGTATTAGGTCATATATTTTACATTCTACAGGAGAGCTATATGAAGATTTTGAGCAAGGATATTTTTCAAACCGATTAGTATTGCAAATAGAAGAGCATAGGTTATTATTTTCTTAGTTATGATTTTTAAAACTAACTAAAACTGATATTAACCAGCCTAGCATATTAATTTATTAAAATAATTCTAAATTAATTGCGGGACATAATACTGTTTGGTTCTAGCAACGCACTTGATATCTTGTGATTAAATACTCTATTTGGTGACTTTATACTGTGTAGCTCTTAAGGATTTATTGATACGCGGGACTTGATACTGAATTATTATTAGATCAATAGTAGATCAATGCAAAGCACAAACAAAATTAATTAATATCAATTGTACATAATTAATAAAAGGTAAAAAGCCAAAGGATATAAAAGAATATATTTTTTTATTTTCTAAATTAAATTAGAGGTCACACCAAAATATTCTTTACAAACGAAAATTTTCACCCTCAATGTTCAAGTAACAAATAGCCAAAAGATACTTTATCTAACTTTATTAATTAAAGAGAAAATGCACAATAATGTAACATAATGCATATTTCATTCGTCTTACTCAAAGTTACTATGTGGAAGCTTTTTATAGTATTCATGGAATCGTTTAGGCACCCATGTTAGTAACTTCTGCAAATCATCATACTTTTTATTTGAAATAGGTTTTAGTGGCTCTCGTATTGGTTTCAGCAGCATTAATTCAGCATTGCAAAGAACTTCCTTAAAACTAACATTAAGTTTCACCTTGCTTGGTAGTCTTTTAGTAGCTCTATTGAAATCAACTTGTTCAAAATTTTCTTGATTAATGTCTGTTTTCAAATATAAAATTCCAGGTGTTTCTGTCAAAAACTTCATATGAACCACTTTAGATAACAAAAATTTTTGATTTTTTATTGTTTTTTTGTTATTGTGGAATAAAGCTCCGGATTCTTCAGATAAAACAATTAACAAATGTCAGGAAACTGTCGACATAGTCGTTATTTTTAATCTTTGTCCAATTACCTCATACTGTAATTCTTTTCATTTATTAAATTTATCTTTTATACATGGAGAATGCGGTAAAGTTATAGAGAGAACATGGAGAGTATTCAATGAAAGATATCTTCATTTACCGTCTATGTTAGGAAAGAAATTTAAAAGACTTCAAAATAATTTTTTACGAACAGGAAGTGTAAATATGATTAGTGACAATACAAGACATCTTGTAGGACATGAAGATAGTATCATTACAATAATAGCTTATACAAATTTCAGTTAGTTCAAGAATTAAGAGATTATGATCCTGAAAAGCGGATAGACTTTTGAGAAATGATATTACTAAGAATAAAATTATTATAAATTTACAAAAATTGAAATATTTAACAGAATATTATAAAAAAAAACTATAACGATGATAAAATGCATTATTAAAAATTTCAGTTATTTCGCTATCTAATGTAGAATAAAGCAGATCACAAAATCCTGAACAAAAGAAAATCCACATACAGCATTGCGGACTATTTCAAAGTGGGCTCTCATTCAACGTTTCTGCTATGTTGTTTGATGATGAAATTTCCTGTTATTTTCAAAGATGATAATATTCCAAATTTTTACGGAGTAACTTGGGTACACTCAATCACTCCACAATTAATTCATTTAATTGCGGCTACCATTTAAACTAGGCTTGACTTTTCAAGTTCATAGCCAGGCAGAGGCAAGCAGGCAGGCAGTGGAAGGTAGGAAATGCTGACAGAAACAGGCTGAGGCAGGCAAGCAGGTAGGCAGAAGCCAACTGGAGGGTAGGAAGGGCAGAGGAAGGCAGGCAGGCAGCCAGGCAGGCAGGCAGTCAGGAGCAGGCAACCACGCAGAGGCTGGCAGGCAGGGACGCAAAAGCTTGCAGGCAGGCACTGGCCGGCGAGCAGGTAGAGAGAGGCAGGCAATCAGGCAGAGGCAGGTATGAAGGCAGAGACAGGAAGGCAGGCAGGCTGGCAAAGGCAGGCAAGCAAGCAGAGACAGGCCGGCAGGCAGAGACAAGCTGGCAAGCAATCAGGCAGAGGCTGTTATGCAGGCAGAGGCAGGCAGGCAGACAGGTTGGCAAAGGCAGGCAGGTTGGCAAAGGCAGGTAGGCGGCAGAGTCAGGCAGGCAGGCAGAGTCAGGCAGGCGGGCAGGCAGGTAGATGCAGGCAGGCACGCAGAGACAGGCGTGCAGATGGAGGCAGGCAAAGGCTGGCTAAAACAGGCAGAGGATGGCAGGCAGACAGAGGCATGCAGGCAGGCAGGCAGTGGCATGCAGACTATAGCAGGTATGCAGGCAGAGGCAGACAGAAAGGCAGAGGCAAGATGGCAGGCAGGCGGAAACAGGCATAGGGAGGCAGACAGGCTTTCGGGAGCAGGCTGAAGCCGACATAGGCAAGCCGAAAGGCAGCAGTGGCAGACAGATGCCAGCATGCCGAGTCAGGCTAAAGCAGGCAGGAAGACATAAGCAGAGAGAGGCAGGCAGGCAGAGGCAGAGAGAGGCAAGCAGTAGCAGACAGAAATTGGCAGAGGCAGGCCTGAAGGCATAGTCAGGCAGGCAGGCAGATGCAGGCAAACACGCAGAGACAGGCGTGCAGAGGGAGGCAGGCAAAGGCAGGCTAAAACAGGCAGAGGATGGCAGGCAGACAAAGGCATGCAGGCAGGCAAGCAGTGACATGCAGACTATAGCAGGTATGCTGGCAGAGGCAGACAGAAAGGCAGAGGCAAGATGGCAGGCAAGCGGAAACAGC
>JAZBGW010002580.1:0-11163 GCA_037464815.1 Mylabris variabilis | reverse complement strand
CTCAGCTATACAACTACTTGTTCGAATAAAATATTTTAAAAGGAATTTTACAAAAAAAGCAGTAAAAGGTCTAAAAATAACCGAGAGAAAAATTTGGAGAATGCCGAATTTAAGGAGTCACGTTATAACTTTTCAGTTAAAGCGAATTGTGCCACTTAAGCCTGCAATAGACGAAGACGATTTTTGACATTTTTGTTGTTTTTAGAGCTACATCCTGTAATTTTTGTTTGGTTGCAAAGTATTGACTTATGCCAACTTTTGGCAACCAAATTTCAAAAAATACCCAACATTTTTCCGAGTTTCAATGCATCTTTGCCCTAGTTTTTTGGTAATTTTGCTATGAAAGCATGCGAAGAATGCGTTATGAAGATTTTTAATCAATCTTAGAGCAGACTTCGCGAATTTTAAGGTAAGTTTTGAATAATTTTAGACTTAAATCATCATCTGTGGAAGAGTTTTGTTTTTAAGACTTGCAGAGGACTCGATTTATTTATTTTTTTCAATTTTTGAGGTTCTCTTATGATCTTAAACAGTACCGATTATAACGGAAAGACGTTTTCGCGTATGGTTTATACCGATAATTTTTCATTGCTTACATTATTTTCGAAAATATCGTAAAAGTTAGTTGTACGATATGATTTCAAGCCTTATAAACTCTAACGGAAAGTTTTTAACGTATCGGTGATGGGCGAAAATTCTCTATTGCTTGCTTTGAGCCTTACGCTCGCTAGAATTCTGTTCGTAATAAGCGATCTATGATGGAGTTAATATTTGATCAACTTATGTTAAATCCACTGTATAATCAACATCTATCTACTGTAATAATTGTTTTATTCACCATCATATTGTCTATATTTTAACGTGTGTACGTTAGAAGCCAATTTAAGTAACAATAAAACGGTAATTCCAACTTGAAGATTCTAATATAAATTTTATTGTTTTATGGTTTTTAAAATATAAAATGAAGATAAAATAAAAAAAAGGAAAAAGACGAACGCCTACAATTTCCATTCTAGCTGCCTCCTAATAATAAAAATTAAAATTCTATTCTACAGTAATGTATAGGTAAACTGAAACTAAACAAAAAAACCCAACCAGTTTAGTTTTGTTTCAAAATTCTAAAGACGATCCGTTACTATTATTCTTATTATTATTATTATTTATATTTTGAACGGAGGAAAATAAACATAAAGTTTTACAGTCGAAACTATTAATTTTTAACTACCAAACATTAACAATAACAATAACAATAATAAAAGAGTCATCGGATCAAATTAGGCGCTTATATTTTCGTCTAATTTACAGTAGAAATTGTGAAATTTCTTTATATTTGAATTATTTCAAACAAGCAGCCGAATACGGTAATAGGTTCATTATCAGTTGGGCGTGTTCGTCTTCTTTTCGAATTTCTTGTTTCGAAAACTACTCCAACTATTAATTTCGTCCAAATGAGATTTTTCAAATTTTGACAAGTGATGTCAGGGTGGAAGGGTGTGTAATGTACCTACACCCACCCTAGCCGAACTCTACGGCATTTAGATAACAAGGGACGAAATTTGAATTGTTTTAAATATTATCAAGTAGGTATATTTAAACAATCGTTTTGGTGTTGCGTCCCGCCACCGCCGCCGCCGCCACCGCCCTGCGTCCATATCGTTTATATTGAATGAATGGGCACATTTCTAAAACAGTGTGAAGTCGGGTCCATTAACGGGCATTGTGGTCGATGGCGAGCCGCAGGGGACACGAGGCATCTAAATACCCTGTATTGTTATCGAGTTAGCCTTGTATTTGATTATGTGATTACCTGTGGCAGGTGTACGAATTCCGTACATATTTTTTTCCCATCTCCACCATTCGATTCTTGTGTTGATTGATTGAATTTTCATATCGTATTGTATTACGCCAACTGAATGCATTTTAAAAGGTGTTAAAGATTGTTAACAATCATTTATATTCATTCTTTGTACTCGTCGTTTTTTCGATTATTATTATTTGGTGGATTTAAAGAGTGTGCCGCCCATTATACGAACACCGTCTCATCACTATAATCATCGGTGTCATTTCAAAAGAAACTTACACTGCGACTAGTTGGATTGCAATCGACGGCTAGAGTAGTCAAGTCGACACAATTCGAATAGAGAGACTTGTTGAGAATTTTCGGTTGGATGCACGTGTTATGAAGACATGTATGTATATATCAATTCCGGTCATGGGCGACGACTATAAATGTCGTCACCAAATCTGAGCGACCACACGCGCGAACGTATAAAAATAACTCAAACGATGTATCATCGGGCCTTTACAACTTAACTGGCCCTTGTCGTCTGTCCAAACAGACTAATGTCATCTGAATCAGTGTTTCTCAACCATTCTTTAACCGCGGACTGGTAAATTATACTTGATATAGCCTTTTAAGGAGTATTAAGAAAATCCACATTGCAGACCGGCGGTCCAGAAACACTGATCTAATTGAAATGGAATTGCATTTCTAGGATGTTTGAAAATGGAAGAATTTGACGGCAAGTTTTGAAAACTACACTACACTGAAGAAAAAAAAATGTTCTTTTTGAAAATTACAAGTCAATTTAAGAATAACAAACAATTATCTTCTATTTGTAAAATAAGCAGGTATCGAATTTCAAACTATACCGGTGAGAGTTTTGGAAAAGTCTAGACTAGAAGTGCCGCAATTTCGAAATTTTGAATTGAAATCAAATAAAATTTTGAACTAAATGAAGCAATAATTAATAAGTAAGTACCCAAAATAGAGCAAAATTCCAGATAATTTGGTACTAGGATCAAACAAAATTGTGGAAATGAAGTAAAGATTATCAAAATCTTGGAATTTTTAACTAAAAATGCTAAATTTTTCAAAATCTTGTACTTAAATAATATAAAATGTGATTTAAAAAAAATAAGATCAAATAAAGTAGTGCAGTTTCTTCGAAATTTTGCAAAATTCCTTATCAAAGTCGTAAAACTTTGCAATAAAGGTGCTAAATTTATCGAAATTTTGGTTAGGGACTATACGAAGCAATAATTGATACTTAAGTTAAAGCAAAATTACTATAATAAATATTTTGTATTCGAATCGAATAAAGCAGTAAGATCTTTTCGAAAAAAGGCAAAATTTCTCATCAAAATCTGGTTCAAAATTTCGTATTCAAATCAGCAGTAAGACCTTTTTGATATAAACTACAATATCTTATTAAAATTATAAAATTTTGGAATAAATTTTATAAAAAAGATGTGTTATTAGGATTAAATAAAGTAGTGAAAGGTCTTCGAAAAGTAAGGCAAAATTTCCTTATAGAAATCTCAACATTTTAGACCAAAAGTACATTTTTTTCTAATTTTGATTAGGATGATGTAAAATAGTGAATTATTTTCGAAATGAAGCAGTTTTGGGAGGAAATAAAATTTTGTAATAAAAATGCATTTTTTTGAAATTTTGTATAACGGTCAAATAAAGCAGTGAAAACTCTTCAAGGTAAGGCCAAATTTTTTTATCATAATTTTACAATTTTGGACTAATAGTGTCAAATTTGAAACAACAATAAATAAAGACTTCCAATTAGAATATTTTTAATTTTGTATTAAGATTAACTAAAGTAGTGGAATCTCTTTAAAATTAGGCAAAACACCTCATAGAAATAAAGAAAAGAATCTTTTAAAAATCTTGAAATTTTGTACAAAAAATGCATATTTTTCAGATTCAATAACGCTTTAAAAGCTCCTCAAAGTAAAGCCAATTTTTTTATAAAAATTTTACAATTATAAGCTAGTAGAGCCAATTTTTTTTAATTTTTAATTGGGATTATCTGATAAAATAGTGGATAACGAACGTCTTTTAATTAGATGTTTCTTAATTTTGTATTAGGATTAATTGAAGTACTCGAGTCTTTTCGAAATAAGTCAAAATTTCTCATAAAAATCTCAAAATTTTAGACTAAAGTGCACTTTTTTAAATAAAAAATTGATGACAGTGATATAAAGTGGTAATAATCTTCGAATTGGTCATTAAAATCCTGAAATGTTACGCGTAATGCATTTTTTTTCAAATTTTATGTTAGGATCAAATATCGAAAGCTCTTCAAGCAAATAATAATAATAATAATTTCTCATCATAATCTTGAAATTTTAGTTTAATAATGTTAAATCTATCAGTTTTTTTATTGGTATCATATAAAACAAAAATAGGTACTTGAAATTTGAAGTTTTCCTAATTTTATATTAGTATCAAATAAAGTATTGATAGCTTCTCGATATAATTAAGTCAATTATTCTTAATTTCGATAAAGATCATATAATGTACTGAAATATGTTCGAAATAAAGTAAAATTTCTCATGAGATCTCGAAATTTTAGAATGAAAATGGATTTTTTAAATTTTGTATTAGGATCTAATAAATCAGCGAAACCTCTTTGAAATAAAGCAAAACTTCTCATAATAGTCCCAAAACTTAAGATAAAAAATGTTAAGTATTTTTTTAAAAAATCGATTGGCATCATATAAATTTGTGAGATATTTTCGAAATATAAGGTAGACCTTTTAGTCAAAATGTTGAAATTTTGGACTAAGCGTGCCACAATGTTTGAGGCTTTGTATCAGAATCTTATCTAACAGTGTTGGATGTTCAAATTAAATATATTTTCAACTACCTTTATGTTTATAAGATTCTAGCACATCCAAAATTTAAGGATCTCCTTACCTATTTTTTTTTTTAAATCATTCCCGAAGACTTTTTTTAGCACCCTACAATCATTGAAACATCTTTTTAGAGCAGAGTTTTTGGACTTTTTTCAAGCACGAATTGGTAACCTACATATACCTACAAAAAAACGAATTACATCCGTTTTACTTCAGAAAATCTCTATTTTTTTTTACAATCCGGCGGTAGAGAGAAGCACTGATCTAAACGATTCCGTCAATAGAAGGAATCGAGAAAGATTTGCACAATATTTTCGTATGTATTGTTTCGATCCTTGATTGTTGGTCATTAGCACAGCGCGGTCTTTGATTTATCGTTTTCGGGTTCTTCAAGTATCGGCCTTACATCAATCGTCAAGACTTAAATAAAATATGAAGAGAACCATGGCCGTGAGACGACAGCCGGTAAGTAATTCCACTACTTGTAATAATCCTCGAAAGCCAGTCTCGCACCCGGCAAGTAGTGTAATGGCCAGTAATAAGTAAACACGATCCATCATAGTCAACTATACAACAATAACAATAGCAACAACAACAATAAAAACAACAACAACAACCACAACGGAAAAATACAGGACCGGATCTAGATCATCGAACAAAACAAATTAGACTTGTAGGGTGGAATTTATGAATTTTAGTGGAAGGTGCGAAAACAATTGTAAATTAAAAATCAAATAAAACCGTTGATCCCCTATCATTAATTATAATAAACACAATGGGTGTCTATGGTTTACACGGTGGATTAAATCGAACTACACGCGGCCCATGCTGGGCGCCTCGTCCTCATCTTTAAGAGAGTGAACAACCAGCCCACACGTTGTTATCGTTGATAATTAATAATTTCTTCAACTTAAAATAAAATTAATGATGTTTGACCATGTGGAATTTCTCAATCTTCGATGATTCGAAAAAGTGATTGAAAAATCATTGGGGAAAAACACGATCATCGTCCACCTGCTTCTTCAATTTTTCCCCCAACTTGTTTGTTAAATTGATTAAAATTCTATAATGCTCGGTCATCGTTTGATATATCAATTAAAAAAAAAAACAATGCGATGATCGAGCCAATTCAACCATCTACCGATCCATTTGCTTTTTTTATTTTTTTGAAAGTTGGTAGTAATTTTCGATTACCAACTACTAGTACCAACTTGACCGATTAAAATTCACAAATATAATTAATATTTTTAATGGGTTCAATAATGAGATAATCAATAAGAGGCAATCAAGTAGTCTCAAACATTGGAGTTAATTTGTTTGAAAACTCTTCATTATCAGAACAGTGACTTGCCGGTTCTTCGATTAAGGCGCGTTCAGATCCGGCAATCCGCACTACACAAACACAGCGTTTTTTACAATTTTTTTGTAAAGTTTCATCTAAATCTCCCTCCGCACATTTTAGTGTGATAATTATACGGTGGTTTTGGTGATTTTTGGACGTTTTCTATTTAGTGATTCAATGTGTGGTTTAGTGTGAACGCGGCCTAAGTTTCGGTCCGAATTAATGTCTTGATTGAATAAAATCTTTAATAAAGTAGTCAATTTACGTTGTGGTTAAATGGTTTTGTTAAGTGAATAATAATTGGGGCTATTGTGCCCTAGACCTCCAAAGGAGACTCTTTTTATTTACTATGTTTTCAAAAAAAATCAAACAAATCAATTACAGTTCTTGTATATTTCTAGTCGATCTATTGATCAATACCTGTTTTCTTCATCCTTCTTTTTTCTTTTGGTGTGTGTATCGTCTTGGTTTCAGTTTTGGGCAATTAGTATCCTGGTAATATAACACGTCTTGTTTATCTACAGAGACTAATTCCAAACACCTTTACCCTATTAGATAAGTTGTAATGTCTATAAAATGTTAAATACGAGGACCCACCCGTACGCCTGACACCTCACTCGTCCTTATCAGATCAGACTGCAATCGTAAATATTGGTCATCAACTGGCTCGCTCTTTACCACAGAAGAAAAAAAAAACATGTCTCTTTCTCTTGACGATCAGCCAGGGGCGTCGCAAGGGGGCGAAGAGAGGTGTTTCAGCCCCAAGAAGCGCCATTCCACAAGAAGACTACTAAGTTGTAAATAATAAAAATACTGAATCGTAAAGTCGAGATTTAGACAATTTTGATTGTTTTCGCTTTAGTAGAAGAATTTTTGAGCCGAACTTTAGATTTCAAAACAATTTTTTTTCTAACTCATAGCGTTTTTTTTTCTTAATTTCTCAACTTTTACCGAATTTTGTTGTTAAGTCTTGAAAAGAAAACAATTTAGACACTGTCAATCGCTTTTTCAGGAGTATTTTGGGCTGTAAAAGTAAATTTTGAAGCATTTTTATCGCAGATTATTATTTTGGCAAATTTTTCTATTTTAAGAAAGCGACTATTTAGTAATTTGTCGTCGAATTTGAAACTAAATCCTTTATTTTTAACTAATGTTTTAAAAAGTTTGCCTTCTACTAAAGCTCGTCTTTTTGTTAGCAAGAGCTTGCCTTAAATCGAGTTTAGGGTTTTGCTAAAACAAGCTAAAGGGATGAACAACCGTGTCAAAGTCATCAATTTGGGCACTTTTAGTCCATTTTTGTGAGTTTAATTTTTGTTCTTTTAGAAGATTTGTGTCTTAAATTTATCAATTTTTGAAGAATTTTGTCACTAAATCGTGCAGTTTTTTAGGGAGATTTTTTCAATTGAATCTTAAGTTTTGGGCCTGTCTTGTCCGAAGTTGCCAGCTTTAGCAAATCTAGCATCAATTTTGAGATACATTTATTTTAAATTAGGTAGTAAATTATCAGTTTAACGCAAGAATTTTGTATTCAAGCAAAAATTTTTGTCAATTTTTGGGGACAAAGTTTTGATTTATAGTCAAGATTTCAGGACATTTTCTACTCAAGTTATCAATTTTTATCGAATTTTATTATTAGTCTGTGGAAAAGAGACAACTTTTGGTAGCTATCTTAAGAGAACTTTTGACTTTAGGACTAGATTTTGATCCATTTTTTTTCCAGATCATCAGTAGCTTAGGCAAATTTTGTTTTTTAAATAGAACCAATTTTTAGACGATTTTTGAGCTCAATTTCGGATTTTTAGTCCTAAGAAGCTTTTGGCTTAAGTCATCAAATTTTTCTCTACTTTTAGTCAATTTGAGAATCAGAAGTTTTATATTTTAACATATTTTTATTCTAAATCATCAATTTTTCAGGAATTTTGTCACTGAATGGTTCAAAGAACACAAATTTTGAAGCTTTTACTCGTTTTTTGGAGGATATTTTTTTATTGTAACCTCAAAGATATTTCTACTCTAAAGTATCAGTTTTTAGCGAATCCGTTTAAAGTTTACTTAATATCTTTTCGTCTTAACTTCTTAGTTTTTAAGAAATTTTACTATTAGAAGACGATTTAGGAAGTTTTACTTTATTTTCGACCAAAATTCTTGACTTTTAATTTTTGAAAATTATTTGTCCAGAATTACCGATTTTTAGAAAATTTTACTAACAGACTGTCAAAAATTTGTAATTTAAACACCTCCAATCCAATTTACTAAAGATTCTTAGAAACTTTCAAGCAAATTTTGTTATCAAACCATCAAATAGAGGGGACTGAAGCCTGGGATTTTCTACCCCTACTTAAGTTCGCCTTAGCAAAACCTTGCCTTAAGTCGAACTAAACGAGAATAAATAGACATTTAAATGGGGATCTGAACATAGACTGACGCCCATCCAAATGTGTGTGAACCTACCGTCAGCTCGATTTTCGGCAAGCTTAAATAGGGGAATAAAAACTTAGTTTTCTGCTGTTTCTATCTAGCAATATAATAATTCACCTACGGCACTGCGATCAACAATTTCGAAACGGGAACAAAGCAACTCCCCTTCAACTACGAGGTAATCTGAGATTTGGGTTTAGTTGTTGTAGTGTAACCTCCACGACCTGTGTCTTCTTTCAGGAAATTTTCGTTGATTAGATCAGCTACTATATTATTTTTGTCTCTAGTTTCGGCTTATACAGAAAATAAAATAAAATAATAATAATAATAATAATAATAATAATAATAATAATAGTAGATTGTGGTTGTTGTTGATATCGTTCAAATTCAACAACAACTCATCGGTGTCTTGACAATTTTAAAACGAGTAAAGTCGGTTATAAATAAGCGGGTAGAAGATGGTACGCGTGGGTTGAACATAAGAACATTGCAGTCTTAAATCATGGACATACTGGTGGATGTGTGTCCATAAAGCACTGCCACACACGCGGACAATCCGGCACGTTATCGCACATTGTCTGCCGCCATATCCCGCCAATCGTCAACCGCCGCCGCCGCCGCCAGATTATTAAATCATTAACAACATCATTAAAGGGAAAATGTTCAGAATGAGCTTGTGTACTCGTCGACCGTTGAAGTCTCTTTTATTAATATTTACGATAAATGTTTATTATATTTCGATTTGAATCGTCGTAATCTGATAGTTTGGTGTGCTACAACAACAACAAACTGGGAATAATAATACAAACGTCAGGCTCGTGCATCCATACAAATAAGCCATGTTCAGGACCGACTGATACAATCTCAACTGTATACACCACTGAGAGAACGTAGAAGTCTTTATCACCTTTGTAAAACCATGATGCCGCACAATGTAACATATATTTAATGCGTTTATTTCAGAAAACCAGGAATTGATCGGTGTGTTGTTCCATCTTCAAGTGATACGAACAACACGATCAAAAAATGAGAAGAGATTGATTTGGATGTTGTGTGATTTTTCCCGAGTTTCAAACAATTCCAATATCAATTCTCGTAAGTACTATTTAAGTGTTGTTTGATAAAAGAACACGAAAAAACCGGAGACAAGACAGGCTATGTAACTTTATACGTTATAGACCCGGTTGGTAACTATTTCTGCAACTACTATCAACACGTTCACCAATAAATTTAGCGATTTTAGCATTACCACCCAAGAATTCGAAACAACAACAACAATCGAACGATCGATATTTTAAAGTGGTTGATTTTTGACAGATACGTGTCCGGTAGCGTACCGTTCCAAGTACCCCCTATTGATTTACAATTTTCTATTCCAACATAAATTCCCCTAAAACAAGATCTATGGTTTCTTATTTGGAACGAGTATATTTTTTTTTGTGTGTGTGTTTGTCTTGATCGCAGTGGGTGCGTAATTGGTAAAATACTAAAGATGGTAAAGATATCGATATTCAAGGCATCCACAGATAATGTTAATCTAATAAACAGAACCCCTGTTAAGTGATTGATCGAATCTGGGCGGGTGGAGATGATTGTGTTTTAGCACACTCGTTCGCCTACTCACCATATCATCTTTAAATTTATTAATGAATTAATACAATCACCATCGATTAAACTTCACCCTATTGAGAGATTTTCTGATTTTTTTAAATTTTGGCCAGTTCGGGGACAAACTCAGGAAGAAACAACAGGTCTTTGTGGCGGTCCAACAACACAAGTAATGACTGATGTATACTACGTGTATACACCACCATTTTTTTTTTTTAATATTTTTTACCATCGTGTTCTTCACTATAAGTTGGTTCACTTAACGGGTTGTTGTGCGCTGCTTCATTAGGACCTGCTATAAGCCGAAACAGCAGGGGTGCTCGTTTATGTGTGCATGTGTGTGGATACCCTTTCTTTCTTATATCTCCACCGCCACTGCGCTATCATACTATTATTATTATTATTATTATTATCATCATAAGCATAGGCGATGATGTTGACTGCTCATATTGTCTTGTTGTGGAGGTGGTGGTGTTGTTGTTGTTGTTATAAGAATATTATTTGGGAACATTGACGGGCGTCTCTGGCTAATTAAAATCATCTTGGCGGCGAAATAATCAAAACCATGATAATGAGACCCTCGTCTTGTTCTACTTGATATATTTTTTAAACGTATACTTTATTATATACAGGGTGATTCATTGTAAATGTGTTGTAAAACGATGAAAAATTGTAATTGGGCTTTATTTTAACTATCATTTGCAAATCTTTTGTTGACTAGATCGTCAAGCAATTTTGAAAAGATTTAGACAATGGGTATTATTTAAAATTCTCCCCAATGATAACCCATATCAAACAGCGTTATCTATAATTGATGCTACAATTACCTCTTAAAAATTATAAAAAATAGGTATGCTCGTTGCCTGTTAATTATTCAAATATTTATTAAAAGTTGGAAAAAGTGTAGTTTTTCAATAACAAGCATTCAGTCTTTACGGTTTTCAGCTTTTCAGGCGGAGGGGGTTCTCAAAAAAACTGACTGTTTTCTGTGTAGGTACACTCGGGTGCACATAAAAGAGACCGACTCTTGAGCGAGGAATACCACGTTTTTCGGCTCGTGTGAGTGCGGCTGTTCCTTTCGACAGCGGATGAAGGCGGGGAGGTAGGGACTGTTGAAGCGAGTTTCTGCCATAGCAAACTTG